>BMAV01002423.1:0-38987 GCA_019973955.1 Trichonephila inaurata madagascariensis | reverse complement strand
TCACCGGCTACCGAGGCCACAAACTAAATATGGGAAAAAAGGTCTTTGGAGGCTTTCAATTTGGAAAAAAAAAGTCATTAACACATCATTGTCAATAAATATCAGAAACTTATAAACAGGGACGTCAAGTAGCGTAGGAGATCAGTGCAGCCGCTTACAGTTCAATTTCTTAAAAATCTTATTAATTAATCTTAAAATTCTTTCTTAAAATAAAAAAATAATAAAAATTGGCGTCAAAATTGAATTTCAAATAGTTGATAACTTACGAGTGATTTATGCAAAATTGTGTCTCAGATCAATAAAAGTAAAGTTCAGAGGGCGTGATGAACCAGGACTCATTATCTGTATTAAAGACAGCGCATACAAGCTCAGGATCATATTGTTTGATGAAAATAGTGTCGGATATTATGAAAGCCTTTTCTCTGAAATTTTGTTTCGCAATAATTAAGAGCAAAATGTCAGCAAGACATCATTTGAGTGACTACGATCGTGTAGGACTGGAAGTGTCTCCACTGTAGCTGCTGCAATGGAAGTGTCATCTCGCGATAAAGAAGGCCGCTGAAGGTGGAAATGCTTTGCGAAGCATGCCAGAGGTCATGGTAGGAACACTACACCTTTAGAGAATCACTATGTAGTCCTCGTGGCAAAAAGGAACAGAAATTTCCCTCCTGGCCAGATAGCTGCAAACCATATAACCGCTTCCAGTATGCATGTTTCAGCAAGAACCATCTCGCGGTGATTAAATCAATTTGATTTGTATGCACGGAAGCCTGTTTATTGCATCCCTCTTCAACTACTCCATCGTGAAAAGACGCTAAGTTTGGTTAGGATCAAATGTCAGAGTGATGTTCTCCGACAAATCTCGTTTCAGTGTGACAAGTGATTCTGGCCCCCAATTACTGTGGTGGATTTGTGGAACGTGATCGGTACGGCCCAGGTATGATGGTGTGGACAGGCATCATGCACAATGGCAGAACATTGCTTCACATCTTTGAGTGAACAAGTGTTACATTGCAAGGCTATTAAGAGAGATTATTCTCGGTCATGTTTGTATCTTAGGGGTACTATAGGTCCAAACTTCCTGTTTATGGACGATAATGCGCTGCCACACAGAAGCGTTGAGGTTTGGACACACTGCGAAGTGAAAATATTCTCCGTATGCAATGGTCTACTTACTCTCCTGACCTAAATCCTATTGAACATTGTGATATGATCGATCTTTGTCGTCCATATCTTTGGTTTTCAGCGTGAATTAGAGGTGTGGGGTTCTCGAAATGAATCGACATTTTAGAATTCTTAATATGACTTTATTAAGAGTTAAACTTAAATTTCTAATATATTGAATAAACTTATATTAAGTGAGAATAAACCAAAACACGTATGCGTAGCTAAAACGAATCCTTTTTAACTTGGATTAATCTAAATAATTATATTATCCTTACTACTTTCAATCTAATAATATTGCAATTTTGATTTCAAATAATTTGTCCTACCTTGAATTCCGCAACGGTTCAATCACTTTCAGATAGGCTGTTGGGCTCGCGTGCAATAGTATGCACCTTGTAGTAATGGCTAGATATCCGTGAATCTTTTGGTAGGCCGTCAAAATTTTTACTTCTATCTTTCCAAACAGAACTTTCTCTAAATTGCCATCCCGCTTACTAAAACTTCTGTTCTTTTAAAGGCTATCTTATTTTCATCTACACTTGCATTTCACTTCTTGGATTTGGGTTGGAAAAGATTTGCCATTAATCTTGGCCATCAAAGAACCCAGAGGTTATGTTACAGAAAA
Organism: Trichonephila inaurata madagascariensis; assembly: GCA_019973955.1. Lineage (NCBI taxonomy): Eukaryota > Metazoa > Arthropoda > Arachnida > Araneae > Nephilidae > Trichonephila > Trichonephila inaurata. Next base: position 37,195 of record BMAV01002423.1, on the reverse strand, counting down.
GACGCGTGAGCCCGTCACAACATGCCTAGGATGCTCTTGGTAGATGTTTTGCACAAAGAACCCTGTACAGTACAAGAGCTCAAAACCACCTTGAGAGAGGTGGGGGACAATATCCCCTAAGGACTACTCCTCGATAGTTTAGTGGAGATCATGGAGAACAGATGAAAAATGTGCATTAGTATCCGTAGTCAAGACTCATCTTACTAACGTACTCATGTCTGCATCATTCTGACCTGAAGTTCAATTTTTTGTGGCTGTTTGGAAATCATCCAAGGAACATATTTTTTTTTTTTTAAGTTTTCAATTCTTCGATGGGGCGGTATCTGTACCATTTTTCAATATAATAAAGGCACATTGTCCCTACTAAATATGTACTTAGTTTCTTTTTTAATCATTGTCTATTCTTAATTTTTCCGAAAAAAGTAACTGTTTCTTAGCAATTGTCAAGCACTGTACTGAAAATGAATTTTTAAAAAGTTTCACACATCACAATCACAAGAGGGGTTAATAATGTGCCTTTTCATTCAAGAAACATCTAAATAATTTTCTATCTTTTTTTAAAGTGACGTCAGCAGTGACTTCCTTGTTTTTCTTTTTTTATTTTGTAATAAATGAAATGCATGAAATGTATATAAAATGTTATTCAGCACTTTTATTATCTCTAAAAAAACAAGTTCTGATCCTTCTATTTAAAAAAACCCTGTCAAATAGGGAAAAAATTATTAAATTTAATCTTTCCTAGATGTCAAAAAAAATGACAAAATTTCAAATTATAGAGAAATTTTTCCCCAAGCCTTGAAATTTATCAATAAAAAAAGTATGGCCTAATAATTTTCATTCGCAGTACAACCCTTCATAGTATAATAAATTCACTGTTTCAGTATTAATATTTTTTCACTGAAAAATATGGTTTTCAGGTTCTCTCAATATTAAGAATTTTTGAAATGACACAGCGAAGCAAGTGGTAGATCCTCTTTCAAGTGTAGGAAAAAGTGCGCTAATTTAGAAATTAGATTCTTTAGGGGTAAATAGAAATTTAATTCTAGAATTCTAGTAAATAAAAAACAAGACTTCTTTTAAATAGAAGACAACTAAAATGTACATCTAAAATCACATTAATTCAAAATTCACACTGACACTCTAATCTGTAGTCTCAATATCGCATTAAGTGAAGGAAACACGAGCCTCACTTTGAACTCTCTCACCACTACAATAATATTTATGAAAGTTTGCCAGTGTTCTAGAAGTTTCTAGCTGTGTCTACTTTCAAATAATAGCTCTGGAACAGCCCTATAAGGGCATCTATTTTGTTACAAGATTTAACAACAAATGCAACTGATTCCACTTTCTGCGCGAAAAGAATTGTACTAGATACAGAAATGCAACTTGTTTTATTCACAAAAGATAGAGAACACGGCAATATCAATACAAAAGTCAAAGTTTCGCATATGCATATAGTCAAGACACATAAACGCAGAATTGAAAGTGTCAGCACTTCCTCTCTGCATCATCTTTACGCAGGCATTGAAGCCATTTTAGAAGCATTTAGTACATGCTTGTCTAAAGTGCGGCCCAAAAGCTTTTTAAATGAGGACCAAACTCAAATAATGAAAATATTTAAATGTATACATTTTTATTACAAAAATAAATGTTTGCAATGTTTTTCATATGTAATAGATTCGTTGACATTTATTTTGAAATAAAAATTTTAATAAAAGACCTTATTATTGTATTGTACATCAGGGAAATTTAAGTAGAAACATTTTAAAAATGAAAAATTTATTAAGCGTTGTTATATAAAAACCATTAACTTTATAACAGCAAAAGAACGTAATCATAGACATTTTCAAGAGTTTCTTAAGTTAATGGGCTCTAAATTTGCGGATGTTATTTATTTACAGAAGTAAGATGGCTCAGTAAGTGGAAAATACTCAAAAGATTTTACGATTTGAGAACTGAAATAAAAATATTTATGGAAACAAAAGGGAAACCTGTGACTGAATTTGAAGACGAAGATTGGATTTTAGTTTTAATTTTTTTAGTAGACTTAACAGAATATTAGGTGATTTAAATTTGAATCTTCAAGGAAAAAATCAATTTATTAATAATATGTTCCAAAAACACAATATACTTGGCGTTTGAAAAGAGGTTGAAATTTTTGGCACAATCACAAATAATTGTAAAGATTTGACACATTTCCAGTGCTTTGGCTGCACATACCTGTAATTTTGCACAAAATATTATGCGGCGTTAATTTTGATTTAATTGAAAGAGGTTTGAAACTAGTTCAAGATTTTCGAAAAAAGAAAAAAGTATTTCAACATTTTTCTACTCCCCTTTCCCTCTAGAAATGAATAATCAATTTTTAAATAGAATGCGTTGAACCGAAAAGAGTGGCATTCCCCTAAAGAAAGAGGCATTTTGGGAATGTTTCTTTTGAGTTTTATAAAAATTACCCATCCAGCGATAAATTTCCAAATTGAAAACCATAAGCCCCACAAGCACTTTCTCACTCATCCTAATTTTCACAATTATTAATGTCTTCAGCTTTGGGCAGTACCCACATTTGTCAGCATTTATTTTCAGGAATGAAGCATACAAAAAATTAAAAATAGGACAAAAATCACTGGAAAACATCTTGGAAGTGTATTGAGAATTGTAAACTCGCCAATTGAACCCAATATCGATTTGCTTGTTCAACAAAAGCAAATTCTCTCTCATCCATCTCATTAATTTGAATTTTTTCCATCTTTATGAAATCCAAACTAAATGAAACGAAACTTTTATAAATTTAAAATAAATATGTACCTCTACCTAACTAATCCAAATTTTTACATAATTGTAGTGAAAATCGTTAATTGATTATAATAAAACTACAAAGAGTTAATTTTTATTTCAATTTGTTGTAAAAATATTGTAATTGCATTGTATGTGCCGCTTAACAAATTTTTTTCTTGCAATGTGGCCTAAAACGGTCATAGTTTGAGACACCCGACCTAGTAATATGATGCCAAATAATCATTTTGGACTCCTAGATTTGTCTTGAGGCGTGCAATTTGTTACTAAATTTCCCGGAGATGAAGGCGAATTTGTCGCACAAAGGCACACCTTTTCTACTTAATGTTACGGAAAAATATTGTTTTACCTGTAAAACCACCATCTTTCGGGCACACTCTGCCTTTCGGCAGAGAAACATACGAAATTTGAACTTTCCACAACAACGAACACTTAATTAAGAACGAGTTGAAAATTTCAGAAGAAAACTTTTAATTTTCAAAACGTTTAACAGATCAATCAAATACTAGGGAGCATCATCTTTTTTTTTTTTTTGTTATTTTCTGAGCCTTAAATCACTCTTACGAGGAAGCGCTACTCAGATTAATTACTTTTTGAATAATAATGAGTATAATCATTACTTACTTACGGTCTTCTTCATAATAATGGATGTGGTATATCATATTTAATGGATGTGTATGTATGTCATATTTAAAAAGGTTTGGAAGGTTTTTCGATTAAGTAAGATGCGAGCATTTATACACACATATTTAAAACTAAAACCATTGTTATTCAAAAAACCAAAATTATTTGTAACAAATTTCTACACACATTTAAACATAAGATACAAATTTAACACGAAAACTTTTTCATCTGTATTCGTGAAAAACAAAACATAAAAAAATTAAAACAGTATGTTGCAATGGATCTTTCCCTGAAAATACCGCTCTAAACATTTTTAGAAGTCAAAATTAGCAAGGAAAATAATTAAAGCACCATACTTTTTGATTTTTTAACTATATCTATTAAATAATCATCATTTCTAAATAGTAAGGATTTTGGAACAAAATATAAATCCTGGGAAATATATAAAAAAAACATTTAAAGATAAATGGTGTAATTGGAAATGAAAAGCTGTTTTATTAAAGAATTTTCTATAAAATAAAACAAATAATCATAGAAGCAAAACTTACCTTATTAGCCATTTTAAAGGAAGTTACTGTTTTTTTTGCAGTATTAGCCATGGAGACTCGATATAAAACTTTTTAAAGCACTGGCTACGAGACACGTTTGAGGATATATTTTATATGTAATTACTAGCTGTACCTGCCACGCGTTGCACGTGTGGCCTCGGTCTGGTTAAATGGTAAAAAAGAAAAAAAAAAAAGAGCTGGTCCATCCAGCCATATGTGAATCTTATAATGAGCATAATTTTCTTAATGAATGAGTCTCAAGTTTTAATTACAAAGATGGCGGTCGAAATTTAAAATTAATTTGAGGACTTTCAAAACAAAGGAAAAATGGGTGATTTCAAATTATTTAAAGATTCAATCAGACAGTGAAATGCATTGCAATCACAAAAATATATAAGAAATAATTATCAACATAAATCAGATGAAATCCAAAAATATGTAAAAATATATAATCATAAAAAGAAAAAATCAGATAAAATTCCCAAAAATATATGGGGAGAAATCATTCAGTAGTAGCGCACACAGGAATTTTTCAAGGGGGCGGGGTCCTGGGTTTAAAGTTCCCCATTCTTGTATCATGATATTTTGATTTTGTCGATTTTCAGGAACAAAACATAGTAAAAACTAATTATTGGTCACATAATTAGCATTAATTAATAAAATTAATCATTAATAACAAATATTTAATTAAATTTTGCGTATTATATACTTAAGTATAGCCAATTGGAAAAAATCAAAGGGCTTTTAGGGGGTCGGACCCCCAGGACCCTCCCTTTGTGTGTGTGTTACTTTCCCCACTGGAGGCGGTATGGCAAAAACTAATTTAATGCAAATCACAAAAAATAAATAACAAATAATTTTTAATAATAGAATTAAATGCAAAAATATATAAATAGGTTCATGAAATAGTAATAAACAAAGATTTTCTTGCCAACAATAGAAAAGTACTTGCATAAATAAAGTTTTTGATAAAAAACTTAATCTATTTATTCATTAGAAAAATATATATTTATTCATATATATAAGTAGTGTTTTCACAAATTAGATAATATATATGTATGTGTAGGATATTCCATTTGTAAGAAGTTAGATCATATCACATTTACCGGGGTCGGCAATTCTAATCAAAAACAGTATTCACATCAACGCCATCTAGCGTCCTTTTTAAAAGAAACGCCGACATGAACCTTTTTTTCGCGAGGCCCACTAACATTCGTCGAGAGAAGTCGTGTTTTCGCGCGTCAGCCTCACTTTCGTCCGCGCCGGGCGGTAAATCTTAACCAATGCCATAACTTGAGTTCTATCATTCGTCGCGCCAGGCAGTAAGATCTTAATAACACCATAATGAATTCTATTTAATCTCAATTGCCTCCCTTAAAGTAATGTGATCTAACTTTTCACTATTCTTCCAGAAATATGCTTATCTAACTTTCCTATTCTTTTGAAATATTCCCCATGTAAATACTCCTATGAGTTCTTAATAAATTATTTAGTTTCAACTAGTTTCTTTTCTTGAACTATGTTGTCTATTTTATTCGAAATTAGCTTAACACACCCTAAAAACCCTATAGACACCACGCCATAAAACGCCATCTGAAGAATCCAATGAGAAATCTTTTTGGAAGATTTCGGTTTGATTCCATATGGCCTTATTAGATAATTACTTATTATTTAAGTAAAAAAATTAAAACAATTAAACATTTATTTATTTATTTATTTTTATATATAACACTAACTTGTACTTCAATAACAAACAATTGAGCAAACAAATTCAATGGGAACATTGGCTTTACATGGTCTTAGAAAGTTTTGATAAATTTGGCTCATAACTTATTGTTTTAAGTCTCAAACACGACTTTAAATTTTCATTTGTTAGTTGGCTTCTTACTTTACTTTTAATTATATTCACGCAAGAGAACGCTTTCTCGCATGAATATGTCGATCCGAAGATAGTCAGCACTCCAAATGTCAATTTCCTCACCTCATTGTAGCAATCTGGAAGACTATTCCATGCGTCGAATATAAGTCGAATATAAGTGCCTCAACTCGCAGCATTTCTTTCAAAGCTGTCAACTTTTGTTGCGTTCCGTACATACATTTCTGGACCTCCAACTCTTCCAACTTGCTTTTCAACTCTGTAAATTTTCCACTCCACAAAGCCTTACTTTTTAAATCGATCAATTGCATTTCTAGAGATCCAGTATCAATTCCAAATGGCTCAATGTTGATTTCATCACTATTTGCGTTGAGAGGATTTACTATGAATGCTATAGTGGTGTTGTTGGTTTTCAATTGCTCAAATCTGTCAGCAAATTCATCTTTAATTTTTTTTATAACTATGCTGAAGTAATTAGTATCAATAGTTGCATTGGTTTTATCGTGATATTCCTTTAGAAATTGAAAATGAAGTAATTTACAGCTCTGAATATTTTGTGAAAGAAAAATTAATTTTTCTTCGAAACAAACCAATTCTTACCAAAACATAGGCTGGGTTTCCCTTTCCTTGCAGTTTAAGATTCAGCTCATTTAATTTCACTGATTCCACCATAAAGTTAAATTTTTCAACCATTTGTCATTCTCTAATTCAGGGTGATTAATGCCTTTTCGTTGTGTATTTATTTCATTTCAAGCACAAAACAAAACGTTTCCAACGCACACGCTTTGAAAGCCATCGCACTTTATTGTGAAGAAGGTCGGAATACTGAGTTTCCATTTCACTTAGTAATTCGTTAAAATGACGATGGTAGAGTACTTTTAACAAGATGCTGTTAACAATTTTGATTATCAAATTCATGACTTCAACTATTTTGATAGGAAATGTTTGGGCACAAAACGCTTCTTGGTGTATTATGCAGTGAAACGCAAGAATTTCGTGGTTTATTTTGCTCTGAAGAATCGTTATTGCCCCTTTATTGTTTCCTGTCATACTTCTGGCTCCATCAGTTGCTATTGAAAACGATTTTATTTAAGTCAATCTTATTGTCTTCAAGGCATTTTTGCATAGTATTGGCTATATCTTCCCCTTTTAGCTTGTCCCGAGAGCGCTAGCAATCCTAGAAGCTCTTCTTTTGGACCGTGGGAAGACATAAACCTGACAAATAGGACAACTTGTGCCATGTCTTTTATGTCACAAGACTCATCTATAGCAGGTGATAAGGCAGAAGAAAGTTGAATATTTTCCACCTGCAAATACATTCTATAATAAAAAAAAAAGAATGAGTTGTCCGATAGAGACAAAAATTAGTGGGTAGAAAAGATTATGTACAAAAATTCATCATGTTCATTTAACTTTGATTTACATTTTAAGTTTCATTCAAGTCACAATCAGCAAAGATAATGAGATAAAACTATAAACATTTGGATATTCTTACCAAATTCTTCAGACTAAATAGAAGTTAAAAAACACTGATGCATGTTTTATTAAAAGTTACTATATTAAATTACTTCGTATCTCTCTCTCTCAGAAGCTGAGTAATCAGAACTTTTAAATTCAAGGAAATTTTTTGTAATTTAGCAATCAGAAAGTACGAAAGTGAAATTAAAATTGTGTTCAACGTTAATTCTCTTTAAAAACTAACTTTTCAACATAAATCAGCGTATGAATTGGGTGCTTTAATAACTTTGTAAGAATATATGAATAAAAATTGGAGAAATTTATAAAGTTTTTAATTTAATTCCACTAAAAATATTTCATGCATCTGCATTCGTTTGTTTATACAATATCATTTGTTTGATGTTTTTGAAACGTTACTACATTTATCCGAAAATTATTTTGATCTAATTATTTTTTATATTATTTATTTTTTACACACATTTCACAAATTTTCCTCTACCAAAGATTGAAAGCAGGAGAAGATTAACTCTTAACATTGCGTATCTACTTCATAAATCACTCATCACATTCACAATGCGATTTGAGTACAGCTAGTAAACTCTACTTAAATACTCGAGAATTATTCATAATAATTATTATCTGTAATTATACTCTATTACAGTGCCTGTTTAAGCTCATTTCGAGCCTTGGGAGCAAAAGATCTACAGGACCTCTTGGCACTGGAGGATCAAAATTAATAACCAAAAAATTTGGTTCCAGTTTATCAGAGTCCTGGGCGCCCAATGGATAAACTGGCACTGCTCTATTACAACACATATGATGTTCATAAATAATAGTTATAATAATAATCTATATTCATAATAAAATTTATAAAATTCAGCAAAAAATGGAAGTTTTGAGCAAAATTTTAAAAGAATAATTGTTAAGTTAAGGGGTTAAAATTAAATAATTACATTAACAATATTTTTAGTGATTGTATTGTACTAATATAAATTATTTCTTATCCAAAAGATATTGATTTTAGTTTTACATTTCATAACCTCGAAACACATTTTTTTTTTTTTTTACCCCAAGATCCTAGAAGAAATATTTAAAGTAACTTTTTATACTTTTACATGGGAAAACTATAAGACATTCTCCACAAATATTTGCAGCCTTACGAAATCCCTGAACGTATGAAACCCAATATACGCGAGACCATCAACTTTACTTTCAAAATTCAAAACGTACGATACATATATATTTGTTACTTTCTAAAGACTAATGGTTACTTCAGTAATTAAGCTCTTAATTGTAAAATCTCACATCGCAAGTAAAGACTTCATCAATTCATATTCCACATTGAGAAGACATTTTAAATTTTTCAAAGATGTCTTTCCATAAAAGAGAGTAAAATGATAGGCTTATATATATTGTCCAAAAATCACTCGAGAAGAATTCCAGCTTTATTTATATCCAAATCTAATTGAATAGTTAAAAGTGTAGAAGTATTGTCATTCTCTTTAACCGCTTCGCGCCACTTTTGAGATCTGTAATATCTATTGAAATCAGAAAATTATTTTTTTACTTTGTAAAGATACAGTTCTTATACATTTTTTGTTTATTGGTTTTATCATTTACTTCCTATTATAATTTATAGGGGGACTAATAAACACATATAGGGAAAGAAGCATTTCTCATTCTATATTCTTTTATTGCGGTGCTCATCACACATCGGCTTAATCTGTTTACATCTTGTAATCGCCTGCGGCCGGGGGTCCAAAACTATTCTAAGGGGGGTTGCCATATTCTTTTTTTGGGAAAAAGGGGCATTTCCCAAATTCATTGGAATTTTAAATGTTGTAGGTAAATATCTTAATGCTACGTTATGAAATTTTAGGGGAATGGATGTTTTGCTGGTTTCTGGTGGAAAGGCTGCTCATACTCAGGCTGTATTGAGCATGTACATGAGAATGGATAAGCAGAAGACTTCCTTCTTGAAAGTGGATAGTGCTGGAGATGTTTTGTTGGAAGCTGTGAGTAACTTCTGTTTATTTAATGATAAAAACTATTATTATATTCCGAAAAATCCAATGAGCAAAGTCATATCTGTAAATCAATTATTTTCATCTTGGTAGTTATTGCATGCTTGGCATCATAACTAATAAGATAAGCGTTTTCTAAAGGTTTGAGAGAAAGAGACGAATTTTTTTCTCAAATTTCTTCAAATGCAGTTTTAGTTTTAAAAAATATTTTTATGGAAAAAATTAAGATAAAATAATATTTACTTATCCAAAATTTTCTTATGTTTATCATTGCATGTATTTTAGATCAACTTTTTTTATTTGGTACTACTTTGCCGCTTCAAGTTGTACAATTTGTTCAAATTTTACCAAGATGAATCAATGTTTCTTCAAATAATTCAAAACATACTTTTACTCTGAATTTTATATTATACTATTTTAGTAATTTTTAGTACCGAAAGGAAGATAGCATATTTAGCCTCTTTTAGCGAAAAAGTTCAGATATAAATAATTTATGACTACAATTAAATTGAAAAATCAATTGCACACACATTACCTTAAATCTTTTCTCTCTGTCTTTCTTTAGCCGGAAAAGCTTGCCCAGAGCTTGCATCTCTTCGTGAAAGGTCTTGGATTCCGTAAGTCTGAGTGTTATTGGAAATATCAATCTGTGATTAATTTCAAAATACAATATTGATGCATATTGTAAAAGTAATACATTGATGATAAGCCCATTATAATTGTGGAGAAATTTTCTTGTAAATGAGTTTGAAAGAAATTTTATTATAAATTTTAAAACTTTCTCAGTTCCTAATAAGAAGATAAATGTTTAATGTGCTACTTGTATAAATGAATATATTTATGTAAAAATCAAGAATCAATGCATTGTTCAACTTTTGCCTTTCGATTTGGCTCATATAGAAATTTCTATGTATTATTTAGATAAAAAAAAGTTTCCCAAACTCTAATGAATTGCTTGACTATCATTTTTCTAACTTTACAGTGCCTTTTCTAATGCTTATCAAATACATTGTTTTCAATGTATTACTTAGATTAAATGAAAATAAAACCATAGGTATATAAGAATCAAGATATTGTTTAAATGTGTATATTTTGTAATTTTATAATACTCTTTCTGTTATTTGTTCTTCAAATCTTGCTGTTTTATACAATCTTTAAGTAAAATTAAAGCACTGTTACAAGTATGTAAGAACCAAAATTCTGTTTAATACTTAACAAGTTCTATGATGAATTTGCCACTCAGCTAGATTTCTTAAATATTTATAAGCAAATTGTTTTTAATCTAATTCCTTAATACAGCTTTAAATAAAATGCAGTTGAAAGTTTCCAATGTGCTTAATCCAAACAAAATCTTTTAAGGCTGTCTTCGGTAAAAGTACGAGAGCTTGAACTAAATGCGAAGCACATTTTCAGACAGAAAAAAAGCTTCAATTTCTATGAAAATTTGCAGTATTATAACTCGTACCTCTGTTAACAATATAGTGTTTTTAAAAATTTCAAAATATTCCATGAATACTTCCTTTTTTTTTGTTATAATACGTGAAGACATAGCTCATTTAACATTACGGTATAGGAGAAAAAGTGCGAAACACATTTTATACCAGAAAAAAGGAATCAACTCGGTTAAAAACGGAAAGTATAATAAAAAAATTCTTCTCTCTAAAGGATAGTGAAGCCAGAATATCATATCAATGTTTCATTTCTTTTATATCTGAAAAAATGTTCCAAATTCTGGTCCTATTCTTTAACATTAACCAAAGACAGCCTTAACAAGGAGTTATTATTTTATAGGAATGTTTAATATTTCTTAAAGTATAAATAATGTCGATTGCATCACAGAAATTTCTAAAGAAAATAAGGCTTTCTGTATGTATTCAAATAAATAAATAGATAGATATTTCTATTACATTGCATGTTTTTTGCAAGTTTAATTTTCTAAGAATTTTTTTGTATCGATATTTTATTTTTAAATGTTCGAAAGGGAATAATATATAAGAATGTATCAAAAATTCCTCTTTAACAGTGAAATTAATAACGCAAAAATGGGTTTCATTCTTTCTAGTATAATTAATATGTAACTGTCATAAATAAGTGAGAAATGAACGCAAGTCCCCAGGAAATGCTTTTTTCCCTTGCAGGCAGGGACGTCTTAAGGCAACCTTTGGAGTCGGAATATTACAATTGACAAAGTTTTTAAGGAGCCACGCAATTTTTTCTTGCCAACAATAAATAGGACTTGAATAAATAAAGTTTTTTGATAAAAAAAAACTAATCTATTTATTCATAAGAAAAAATATCTATTTATTCATATATGTTTTCACAACAAATTAGATAATATATGTATGGCATTATTAGATAATTACTTATCATTTAAGTAAAAAATTAAAACAATTAAACATTTGCTTTTACAGCACTAACTTTTACTTCAATAACAAGCAATTGAGCAAACAAATTCAATGGGAACGTTGGTTTTGCATGGTTTTAGAAAGTTTGGATAAATTTGGCTCATAACTTATTGTTTTAAGTCTCAAACACGACTTTAAATTTTCATTTGTTAGTTGGCTTCTTACTTTACTTTTAATTATATTCACGCAAGAGAATGCTTGCTCGCATGAATATGTTGATCCGAAGATAGTCAGCACTCCAAATGCCAATTTCTTCACTTCACTGTAACAATCTGGAAGTCTATTCCATGCGTCGAATATAAGCGCCTCAACTCGCGGCATTTCTTTTAAAGCTGTCAACTTTTGTTGCGTTACTTACATACATTTCTGGACCTCCAACTCTTCCAACTTGCTTTTCAATTCTGTAAATTTTCCACTCCACAAAGCTTTACTTTTTGAATCGATCAATTGCATTTCAAGAGATCCAGTATCAATTCCAAATGGCTCAATGTGGATTTCATTACTATTTGTGTTGAGAGGATTTACTACGAACTCTAGAGTGGTGGTGTTGGTTTTGAATTGCTCAAATCTGTCAGCAAATTCATCTTTAATTTTTTTTTATAACTATGCTGAAGTAATTCGTATCAACAGTTGCACTGGTTTTATCGCGATATTCCTTTAGAAATTGAAAATGAAGTAATTTACCGCTCTGAATATCTTCTGCAAAAAGAATTAATTTTTCTTCGAAACAAACCAATTCTTACCAAAACATAGGCTGGGTTTCCCTTTCCTTGCAGTTTTAGATTCAGCTCATTTAATTTCACTGTGGTATCCACCATAAAGTAAAATTTTTTCAATCATTTGTCGTTCTCCAATTCAGGGTGATTAATGCCTTATTCATTGAGGAATGTATTTATTTCATTCAAGCACAAAGCAAAACGTTTCAACACTTTACCTTTGGAAAGCCATCGCACTTTATTGTGAAGAAGGAGGTTAGAATACTGAGTTTCCATTTCGTTTAGGAATTCTTTAAAATGAGGGTGATAGAGTACTTTTAACAAGATGCTGTTTACAATCTTGATTACCAAATTCATGACCTCAATTATTTCAACCGGAAATGTTTCGGCACAAAACGCTTCTTGGTGTATTATGCAGTGAAACGTAAGAATTTCGTGGTTTATCTTGCTCTGAAGAATCGTTGTTGCCTCTTTATTATTTCCTGTCATACTTCTGGCTCCATCAGTTGCTATTGAAACGATTTTATTTAAGTCGATCTTATTGTCTTCAAGGCATTTTTGCATGGTATTCGCTATATCTTCCCCTTTAGTTTGTCCCGAGAGCGGTAGCAATCCTAGAAGCTCTTCTTTTTGCCCGTGGGAAGACATATACCTGACAAAAAGGACAACTTGTGTCATGTTTTTTATGTCGCAAGACTCATCTATAGCAAGTGATAAGGCAGAAGAAAGTTGAATATTTTCCACCTGCAAATACACTCTATAACAAAAAAAAAAACCATGCACCAAGAATGAGTTGTCCGATAGAGACAAAAATTAGTGGGGAGAAAGATTATGTACAGAATAGAAAATGATTAAAATTTCAGAAAAATTGAATGATTTATTTCAGAGTACAAAGTAACGAGCAAATAATAGTTACAAATTAACGAGCTCAATAAAGTGTTGACCCACCTATAGCCTGAATGCAAGCTGCCACACGACGTGGCATAGAGTGATAAAGCTCCCTGATGAACTCTTGCGTTATTTCTTGCGAAATTTGCTCCAATTGTCGGGCCAGGTCATCAACATTCCCTAGTAGATGCAGTTACCTTCCCATCATATCCCAGACATGCTCGATTGGAGAGAGATTTGACGATCTGGCGATCTGGCTGGCCAAAGAAGTATTTGACAAGCTATATGACAGTTCATAGCAACACGTGCCGTATGTGTTCTGGCATTATCTAGCTGAAAAATATGGCCAGGGTACTGCAAAAAGAACGGTAGCAAAACAGTTCTCATAATGTCGTCGACATACCGCTGTGCTGTAGGTGTGCCTCTAATGACGACCAAAGGGGTCCGACTGTTAAAAGAAATGGCACTCCAGACCATAACTCCTGGTTGAGGGCCTGTGTGGCGTACAATAGTGAAAGCAGAATCGGCACACTGCCCTGTGCGTCTCCAGACACGTCTTCGATGATCGTCAGGACACAGTTGGAAGCGGGATTAGTCGCTAAGCACTATACGTACCCAGTCAGCATGATTCCAACCTTATCGAGCCCAGAACCACTGTAATGTGGCTCAACAGTGTGCAGGCGTGATTGGCAGGAGGCATAGCGGTCGGTACGAGCGTAATTTTCGCTCTTTTAGCTGTCTGTGAATGGTCATGGTGGACACTCGAGTGCGGGTCACCTGTCTGATGGTTGATTACGGTGAATCAGGCGCTGTGACAGCTGATCTGACAGTCAATATGTTCTCCCGATCAGATGTGGTCCTAGGTCGACCGCTACCATCATGACGCTGAAATCTGCCACTGTCCACCCATTCTTGCCAGCATCTTCTAATGGCCGCATTGCTTCGACCTATATGACGAGCGATTCTCTAATTTGCCCAACCTGCCTCTTTCAATCCAATGATACGACCTCTTTCAAACTCTGACAGTTGCTCGTAATGAGCTCAAATCCTGCGGCGAGACATTTTTTAAGTCGTTGAAAGGTACCCTAAATTGCAATTCTACAGAAATTTTGGCCATCAGATTGAGAATCACTTCTTATAGACACTGCTGAGTGCGCAATCCCGATGTTCTGAACTGGGACTGCCAGGATTGGACACCAAATTTTAATCATTTGCATGTTAGGTACAAATGTATTTGCATACAAAATTTTATTTTAATGGGGCAACCCCTTCTTTGCGTCGTTGTTTTTTTTTTGTTATAGAGGTATGTTATATTTGAAAATTTTAGCTTTCTATCGTATTTTTAGCGGATAGTGGCAAATTTTTTGATTTTTCGATTTTGGTTTGTTTTTTGAAATCACGAAACAGTTCTTCAGATGCACGTAAGAAGAAATTTTTGACATACCAACGTGAAGGGTTTTGGGGTTTTTGATTCTAGTGATAATTGAAGTTGCCAGATTAACATTACTTATAGATTGGTCCAGTTATTTAACATAAAAACTTGATTGCTGTGTTTGTTTTTGGAGCTCTTCGACAGCTTTTTTTCGTTCTTTGCCGGCTGGATATTTACTAGCAAAGTGAGTATATTTTGTAGTACTCTCTAAATTTGATTTCTTATTGTGTGCGAGTTTTTCGTGGCAAGTGAGACAAGTTGGAAGGCCATCTGAGTTGCATATGAAAGCGAACGACTCCGTCCAATTCCGATTGAATTCTCAATAATCTTTTTTCGGTTCTTTTTCTTCTTTTTTTTTTAGATGCCATGCTTGGGGGTGAAGCTGCAAAAAAAAAATTTGAATTATTATTTGCTTTAAAAAAGAATACAAGTTTTGCAATTATTTATTTGTTAATATACCTACGTAAATACATACGAGAAGCGGCCAAATGCAAATATATAAAAAAATTTTTACAACGATTTTCCCCAATTTAAAAAAATACCACTTAAATAAAATAAATAATATCTTTTAATAATTTAATTATTAAAAAAATAATTTAGACACGAAACACTTTTTGTCCACCTTCACGTACTGATTAACTATAAGCTATTTTTAACAGTCGCCTCCCGGGGCGGTGATCCCGACTGGCAAAAAACGGACTTTTCATAACGTGTTTATCAGGGGAGTCTGCCCTTTTTTTTTTGGGAAATATTAGATACTTAGTCTCAATAAAGGTGTTATGCCCAGTTAGCCAAAAAACAATGGGAAAATTTCCATATAAACAATCTAAAACTGCAAAAATACCAACCCACTTTGATCCTCAGAGTCGAAAAAGGTTTTTAAATAACAATTTACAGGTACTTTCACTTATAATTATTTTTTTAACGCTAATTTTTAAACAATAAAAAACTATGAAATAGATAAATAATAAAATAGGTTATTTATTAAATAAATATTTTTTAAAAAAAAAAACTTTGTGGTAATATCCAACAGTAGTATTTGTTTTTTGAAATTTTTTTGACTTCAAAAGTAGTTGGGATCTTATTTGAAAAAAAATGTATATAATATGTATTTTAAAATAAATACTTATTATGTTACCTACCTTTTTATATTTTTGTTTTTATTATTATTATATATGTACATTACCTTTTGAAGATAATTCGTTCTAATTTTGTACTTGAAACAACAAACTCTTCGTCACAGCCAAAGACTGGGGAGGACGCCAAATTGTCTTGCGTCGAAAGCGAATTAAAACCTATATAGAAACATCCCACGACGGCGTCCGAGAGCTTCCAAAGGACCGACGACAGGGCGAAGCGTCTTAAGGGGGGGGGGTGAAAGCGAGACAAGTGGCTGAGAGATAGAAACGGTGCCTAATCCTCGTTAATTGATTCAGAAAATTTTTAATTTTTTTTTTATAAAAAAAAAATAATATTTGCGTATGGATCTGCGCAGCTTCACATCCAAAGAGCCGTATGTTGCCGACCCCTGTCTTAAGGCAATAGAGGCCTTGTCTCGTTCTCTATTCAGCCTTAATAAGATCATAATTAGAATAATTTAAACGGTCAAATGTTATTTCCGGTTGTATACTCCGCTTTCAGCCAGTAAGTAAACTAACTACATGTGATGACCGTCGTCATATATAGGCCTAGGCCTACCACCATACACCATAATTACTCATTAAGTCTAACGGTGGCAGTTGGTCGAGCCGGTTTGTGTGAATCTAAGTCACACACATTTTTTTTTTTTGTTTCGGGTTTGTACGAGTATTTAATAACGAATGCTATGCACTGTCAACTTTTATGGGTTATAGAGGTTTCCTACTTTTGCATAGGCGCCTAGGGTCTACTTTTGCGTAAGAGCATAAGGTCTACTTTTGCGTAAGAGCATAAGGTCTACTTTTGCGTAAGGGCTCAGGGCCACAAGAAGTCTTAAGATCTGCTTATAGATTTGGGATGTTTTCTCAAGTAGACAAGGAACTCCATTTATTTTGTTCCAAGTATTCGTAAGAGACATGACACAAAAGAAATACAAATAAGGAAAAATTTAGATCATCATCATTTTACATCAAACATCTTCCTTTCATATTTTCCATCCGCTACTTCTCGTCTCTCCCGCCTTCTGCTGTCTCCCCGCAAGTCGTTCTCCCGCTTAAAGGCCCTATCACACACTCATATTTGGAGCAACCGTTTAGGACAATTTTTCACCCAGCTGAGGGTGAAGGGTACCCGTAAACAAAACGACATACTTTGACGTCAGCCGCACTCTATCTCCACATTGAAAAATTACTCCCCGATTTTTCTGCTTCGGAAAACGAACATCCAATATTATTTCTTTTATTTCGTTTGCGCTTTTGTTGATGGACGTAAACAGAAATGGAGCAACGTTCTGTTTAAAATATTAAACGTCGTTAAAATACAATACACTATTAAAATATTATACGCTTTTTCAAATGCGTTTGACGAAACCGAAGTCGCCATCTTGTTTAAGACGTAGGGAGCCGAAGAACCCCATTGGCTGGAATTTCAAGCAACTTTTATTTGGAACAACTTTCAGCTCACTGGGGAAAAATTTGTTCGAAGCCGTTGCTATGGCAACTGTGTAAAAATTGCACGAGTTTAACAAAAAATTGCACCTAACGTGTACGTGGGATAAAGCCTTAAGGCAACCATTGCCAGATACGGGTGTTAGATTCTTACAAAATTGATACAAAATACTAATATCTTTGTTCCAGAGATCAATAATTTACATGGGATTATACATTGTTGATATCCTACCCACTACTTGCATAAGTGTACTACCAATTAATTCTTCATATTTTTACCATTATTAAGTATTTTTGCTTGTGTGTTTTTTTATACCATTTGGGTTATGCAAAATAAAGAAATATATTTGCAAATAAAATTGTTTGGTTCTGACTTTCGTCTAACGTCTTTTGGTCGTCACACAAAAATTGAAATGTGCTGCGTTATATTGTTATATTCGAATGAATTTTTTATTTGTTGTGATTTAATGTTATTTTTAATAGGAATTATATTCCCTTCGCTTCATTTAATATAAGGTAAATGATTTTTAAAAAAAGGAAAGCCGTAATCTATTTTTGAATAAATATATATATTACAAAAATATATACACTCAGGAACATTGAAAATAGCGACCCAAGAAGGAAGCTAAGTACAATCGCGAAACTTTGCAAATAAGTACAGCGTAATGTGATATGCAAATGATCCAAGTTTTGTGCCAATACGCATGCTAATACACGCCGAGGTGGCGCTACAATCAGGAAGAGGGTGCTATATAAGCCAGAGGAAATTCGAAGATTCATAAACGGGACGATTACCCGCCGATTGTAGGAAGACTTTGGTAAGCGAAACATGCCAGGTAAACGTGCTAGAAGACATTTCTCACAGTTAAGCGAGTTTGAGAGAGGCCTGATCATCGGGATGAAAACTGCAAGCTGGTCGACGCTGGGTTGCTGGCCAGGTGGATCATTCGGAGTGTGCCGTTAGAAATTGTTGGAAGCAGTGGACACGAGAAGGTACCCACGCGCGCAAAACCGGGTCTGGAGCGAACAGGAAGACCACGAGGAGAGAGGATCGAAGGATCGTGCGGCAAGCACTTGTGGACCCCACAGTGACTCGTTCAACGATACGAGCAGACGTAGGCGTAGCAATTGTTCCACAAACAATTTCCAGACACCTTGCAGAAGCAAATCTTAAATCCACGCACTCCCTTTAACACCGGAACATCGGCAACTGCGTCTACAGTGGTGCCAAGCCAGATCAATGTGGAATGTCACAGATTGGCAAAAGGTTGTGTTTAGTGATGAATTCCGGTTTGTTTTGGGGACAGATGATAACCGTGTACGGGTGTGGAGGCACCCTGGTGAGCGATACAATTCCCCCCACATTGTTCTACGTCACACTGCCCGCACAGCTGGTGTAATGGTCTGGGGGGCCATAGCCTATGATAGCCGGTTCACTTTAATTGTGATGCGTGGAACCTTAACGGGCCAACACGTTACGTTGGTGATATTCTTTGACCCCATGTAAGACCTTTTCTAAATGGTCTCCCAGGGGCAATTTTCCAGCAAGATAATGCTCGTCCGCATACAGCAAGAGTTGCTCAAGACTTCCTACGTCATTTTCAGACTCTTCGATGGCCGGCCCGCTCCCTCGATTTGTCCCCTGTAGAGCACGTGTAGGATCAGCTAAAACGGCAGATGCCATCGTGTCACTCTGTACATGATTTAGAGTTGGTTGTTCAAGATTTGGGGCCCATCTGCCTCAGGACAACATAAGGTGTCTAATCAACTCAATGCCGGACCGTGTGGCGGCATGTATTGCAGCTGGAGGTGGTCCAACGCGCTATTGAAGTTGCCCAGTATTTGTGTTGTTGCACACCCTGTATTCGTTTAATTGTCTTGTTTTTGAGATCAAGTGAATCTCTCATCTGTGTCATTATGTGTATTATATTTCATTTCAATCCGATGCTTTCTTCTTGGGTCGCTATTTTCAATGTTCCTGAGTGTATTTACATTTTTTATATATATTACATATATATTATTTTTTTATTATTTATAATATATTTTTATTTATTTACTTAGAAATAAAATATATATTACATATTTAATTTTTGTATATTATTAGTACATAAAATTTTAAAATTTCTATCAGTTGTAATTTCGAAAAATCTTTGAATGCTATGTGTAAATCAGATTTTAATTCGTACAAATTGCTATACTGAAAATTTTCGTGGCTTCATTTTAGCGATATACATAACTTGTTCCAAAAAAGTCTTTAGTTTATATACTATTTGACTATGTTATTTAATGTTGTTCTCAATTAAATAATGCTTCTTTCTTTTTCTATCTACCAACTTTCCATTTTCAAATTTTAATTAATTCAATTTTCAAATTTTTTTTGTAAATGATTATGATCTGTCGAAAAAAGTCCTAAATGTTCAATAAAGCTTTTGTGTTAGTTCATTATGAAACATTTTCATGCAAACATTCCTCGTGTATCTCTGATAAAAATTGACTTTAGTACCTTCAAGTAATATAAAATAGCTGCTTTACCTTTTTAACAATGCACATCTATTGCGAAAGTCGTAGAATGATCAAAATGTCATACCACCCAAGTTGCGTGCTGTCAATCATTAAGTTTCAAAAGACATGTGAAGTGATCAGTTTTCTGGTGTTCTATTATTTTGTGTTTTATTTTCAGTGACTTCAGTTACTTTGCCGGGTGTTGAACGTCAAAAGGCGCACCCTACAGGAGGCATCGTGCATAAGACCCTGGGTGCTGTTGGACGCAGGCGCACTCTGTCAATGGAGGATTACGATTCGCCAAGACAAAGAACCTCTCTGACCGGAAACCAAAACTGAACTATTTTGCAAAAATAGTTCTGTTTTGTAGAATGCCAAGTTGGGTTTCTCTTTGCTCTCCTTATTTGGAAAATCCTCTACTGGTGCATTTTTTGTTTGTTTCAACTCTTCTGTCAGTTGATAGATTCAACTCGACGCACCATTTCCACAAATGCTCATTTTTTTGTGACCAAATTCATGCATGGCCCAATAATTTTGTTCATTAGTTCTATTTGTGTTACATGTAGAGCTGTGTGTTTTAGCGTCTTAAATTTTCTGTCACATGTATTGTAACTTTTTGGTATGTGTGAAACATACTTTTCTTTCTTTTGGGAAAAATTGTGGTTTTGAATTCAGCTTTGGAGAGTATTTTTTTCCTAAATATATAGCTAAAAGTCTTCTAAATTAAATCTTTCAAACTGATTGTATCGGGAAAAATTTTAGCTGTCTAAAGTCTCTTAAAGACGGTTTTGAAACAAATATGCCACATCCTTAATTTCAAATTTGAAAAACTGTATATTATACCACCCATATAAAAAAGTTTTAAAAGAAGTAATATGCATTTTGATCTGTTATCTATTTATCTAGCTATACATATATATTCTGTGTTAAAGCTCTTCGTAAATATTGTTACCTTAAAAAGTTAATTATTTTATAGTTGTTGCTACCAGAATGTAAGTAGTAGGAGAATCAAAATTATTCAGATACATTTACATAGAATAATTTCGATTGATTCTTTGAGATTTTTATATTTTATGATTAAATTTTATTTTTCATAATATACATACTTATTTTAACTTCGAATTTTATTTTAATATCCAATTGCTCTGATGGTTACAATTTGAAAAATAAAAGTTGAATAGCTATATATTTTAAGAAAGAAAAATGGTTATATTTTATGAGTGCAAAAAATTAAGTACCTGATAATTAAAAAGTGATAATCACTTTGTTGAGATAAACTACATCAAATAAGTCCATTTTTTTAAGTTTTAACAAAATAAATTTCCTTAAGAGAATGAAAATATTTCACTTGTTTCAAACCACATATTTATCTTTAAAAAGCCTGCGAGGATTCAATTGATAAAATATATTTTTGAGAGTATATTCATCATATATAGATTTTAAACACAAAGAAAAAAGTATTAATATACGTGTTATAGCATTTTTATACACACGAAATATCTATTTAAAAACAACTCATTCCTAGCTATGCTTGTATTTTCTTTTATAAATATATTTACAAATAAGGTTAAGAAATCATCTTTTATAATTAGGCTTTCCAAGCGTTATATACATATATATACATATATGTATATAGTGCTTGGAATATGTATACATGACATATTACAAGTGAATGTGTCTACATATATGAATGTGTATAGGTTATACCGGCAAAGTATGAAATGCCGGCATTCTAAAGAATGCCGGACGTTTTCAGGCAAAGTATGAAATAAGAGAATTATTTCATACTTTACCTAGCCATTGTATAGAATGCCTAGGTATTCTATAGAATGACTAATAGGCAAAGTATGAGATAAGGTCATAATAAGGTTACTATATCAATGACGTACATTTCTAAATAATACAAATGTTATTCTGACAAAATAATCAGAGTGCCATTAAAAAATCTTCAAAATATGTAAAGGAAAAAGAAAGTTGTACCAAACAAAATTTATGTTTTTCTTTTATTAAGGAAGACAAAATTTTCAAATAAAAAATAAGCACTTAAAATTAATCTACTTATTGCAACATGGTAGGCTTGAATGGCATTTTGAATTATATTTCATTACATTTTTCACGCAAAGACCATTCTTATTTTGCTACTTTGTTTTACACATACATTTGACGAATCCTTCGCTGCTTCGATTGGAATGAGCAATTGCAACTGACAGAAGAGGAATTTCATGGTCAGGAATACCTTTAATTCTAAGCAAGTTCTTAGGGTACAAAGTAAATTGTGATTTCTCATATACTTCTTTTAAAATTCCTTCAGAAGTTCCAAGTCGATAGAAACCATTTTTCCCACTCTTTACAAGTGCCAATATATCGGCATTCAGAAAAAAATCATAAATTTCACAAAAATGCCTTTTTTTAAATAATTCTTCTGTTTTTTCTGTCAAGGTTCACAAAGTGGATGTGCAGTTCAATTTCATAACGTATAACGTTTTTGTATTTGGTTGAAAGATCTTTCAGAATTCTATGACGTCCTCCGTGTGCAATAGCCAAATGAGCTTCATGAGGTACTTAAAAATAACTCAAAATCCGTGATGTAATACTGTATAGAAGTACTTCCCCACCTTTATATCCACGTGGACCGGTCACCGTTTGATAACTTTATTGCGGCCCGCTGAGGGTGGGGGATGTTGTTTATATTTTTATAATTGTTTTGATTTAATAATTTAATTGTATTTAAACATGCCTTCAGAATAAAATTTAGTTACTCCAAAAAATGAATATAAAGTGATTTTATAAAGTGACTTCCATGGAAAGTCAAACTAATACTAAAGAAATACACCTCAGTAAATAAAATGGAAATAATTTAATACTCTTTGAGTGGCTCGATACCATTTGATCCAACGACCAGTGGTTCGGAACCATTCTGTACAGTACTGACGCCTTCTTACCAAACATCACATCAAAGCTATTCAGCAATCAATAAGCCCTGGATTCCTTTTTAGTAGTCCTTTTGACTTTTTGTATATCAGTTATTAACTTCTTGTACGTAGTTTCAATTAAAAAAAAAAACTTTTTTTTTGCAGCCTTAACTCAAGTTTTGGGAAGCTCGTCGTCGAATAGTTGTTTCATGCCTATAGACCGGAGTCGGCAATATTTTAGCTGTGGTGTGTCAAAAATCAATCTACCAATTATGATTCAGCGTGCCACACAGTAGGATATTTTTGAAACAGTTCTATTCCTGCGATAACGTATGCAGAGTTAGAGAATAGAGTTCAATTATATAGATTTACTGCTTTATAACACATTCATTTTATATCAATTAAAAATATTTCCTAACATAAAATTAAACAACATAAAATATAACTATTTCTTTAACAAAATAATAATAATAATAATAAGCCCCTCAAAATTGTACATATATTATGTTTTTTAAACATATTTATTAAAATAAGAAATAGAAAAAGTAAAATATAAGTATTTCCCCTGTGATTACAGTTAAATAAAAATTTTAATGTGAACCTAGTGCTGATTAGGTCTACTTTCATATCACAAAAAATTAAGGTGTAATTTGTGACTTCTACTTTGACATTTCTGAACATTCAGTTGTTAAACAATTTCTTTGTGGACTCGAAAAATTTTTCGTATGAGGAAAGATATTTTACTTATAAGGAGAGGACACGACGAAGGAAATTCATTTGGGGTCAAGACTTGGTGTAATAGTAGTACTCCTTTAGGGTGTTCACCCCTCAATGTAATTCCGCCGAATGGCCAGTCAATTCGGAGAAAAGTGCCTTCGAAATTCGTGCTTAGCTTTTATACAATTAAGTTTTACTTTCCTCCAACGAGTTTTTAGCCTGATTGGTGAATCGTCTGCTTATTATGCCCGAGGTTAGGGTTCGATTCCACGTGATAAACTTTTTTTCTTCGCTTCTTTTGATTATTTTTTAAAATTAAATAAATTTATTTATGAAAGGTTTATTAAATATTAAATGATATTTTATGTAATTATTTTGTATTTTATAAAGTAAAAAAATTACTGTAATTATTTATATAAATATTTATATTAAATTTTATAAATTTATTTTATATTAATAAACAATATTTATAATAAAATTTATGATAAATATTAAATGATATTTAAAAAAAATTAGATACAAATAGTTTTATAATGTGAAATGCAATATACTATAATAAAATATTATATATAATATAAAATAATTTATAAAATATATTATTATTAAATAAATTATTTTATAATTAATATAATAAAATTTTTTATACATATTATTAATTTAATTATTTCATAATTTTATATAATATTTAAAAAATCCTATTCAAATAAATTTATTTAATTTTAATAAATTTATTTAACTAATTTTAATAAAACTTAACAATAATTTCAATAATAAATAATAATTTTAATAATAAATTAATAATTTTAATAAGTTTGTTTAAATAATTTTAATAATTTTATTTAACTAATTTTAATAAAAATTAATAA
The DNA here is from genome assembly GCA_019973955.1 of Trichonephila inaurata madagascariensis. NCBI lineage: Eukaryota > Metazoa > Arthropoda > Arachnida > Araneae > Nephilidae > Trichonephila > Trichonephila inaurata. Next base: position 12,846 of record BMAV01002423.1, on the reverse strand, counting down.
TAATTTCAATAATAAATAATAATTTTAATAATAAATTAATAATTTTAATAATAAATGAATAATAATTTTAATAATAAATTAATATTTCTTCTTATTAATAATTTTAATAATAAATTAATATTTCTTCTTATTAATAATTTTAATAATAAATTAATATTTCTTATTAATAATAATTTTTAATAATAATAAGTTTATTAATTATAATAAATAGTAATTAATTTATTAATTTTAATTATTAGTAATTTTTATTAATAATTATTTTAAATATTTTAATTAATAATAATTTTAATTATTGTTAATTAATAATAATTTTAAATATTTTTAATTAATAATAATTTTAAATATTTTTAATTAATAATAATTTTAAATATTTTTAATTCATAATAATTTTAAATATTTTTAATTCATAATAATTTTAAATATTTTTAATTAATAATAATTTTACTTATAAATAATTTAAGCAATAAATTAAACAATTTTTTTTACTTTATAAAATACAAAATAATTACATAAAATATCATTTAGTACTTAATAAACCTTTCATGAATAAATTTATTTAATTTTAAAAAATAATTAAATGAATTGGAGAAAAAAATCTTATTGCGTGGAATCGAACCCTAACCTCGGGCATAATAAGCAGACGATTCACCAATCAGGCTACGAACTCGTTAGAGGAAAGTAAAAATTAATTGTATAAAAGCTAAGCACGAATTTCGAAGGCTATTTTCTCAGAATTGACAGGCCATTCGACGGAATTACATTGAGGGGTTAACACCCTAAAGGACACTATTACACCAAGTCTCGATCACAAATGAATTTCCTTAGTCGTGCCCTCTCCTTGTTAGATATATAGAACTAAAAGCGGAAAAGCTGAATACATATGCAATTTTCTTTCTTCATACAATTAAATATCTCCAGCTATGGCATTCAATAATTTACAAAAAAGCTGTAAATTTACCTTTAGAATTATCTTTCAAATTTTTTCGTAATTCCTTAATTGACCAAATTCTGGAGATGTTTGTCAAATAAGATCTATTGCAAATTTATGAAGTTCATTCAAAAATTGACAAATTTGTCGAATAGTGCTGAATGCCACTGATAATTGTACCGTGGGCCATTGGTTGCCTACCCCTGCTTTAGACCATGACTCCTTCTCCAACACTACGACTTGCTTCTCCATTTTCATGCAACATAGGAAAAAACCAATTTTTTGCTGAATAAGTTTAAGTAAAATTGAACATTTTGACACTCCCGAACTAACCACAATGTGCAACTGACAAATTCTGAGCCTGAAGTACGCGTTAAAAGTATCGTGCACAATATTCGAAACGAATCGGAGATGTATTTCATACTTTGCCGGTTTCTCATTAGGCATTCAATAGAATGCCTAGGCAATGTGTGAAATAAGAATCATTTCATACATTGCCGGCTAGTTTTAGGCATTCTATAGAATGTCGGATTTCATACTTTGCCGGTAACATATACATATATATATACGAGTAAAACGTATCAAAATTCCTACTTTTTTATTAAATTAAATTTGTGTTAAAACTTTACCAAAGTTTTCTAAGCGTACAATTTTTGATAAAAGTAATTATCATTTTACACAAGTTAATTGTTCTCCGAAAAGTTCCACTTTTTTAAATATTAAAAAGAAACTTTTGAACAAATTACATGGGGAAAATTTACTTTTGCTAAAAAGTTATCATCTTTTTGAATATTTGGTGCAAAATTAATAATAATCTTTTTGGACAAACTTGTTGCTAGTTTCGACATTTGATAAGGGGATATTTTACACTTTACTTTTATCAATTTTAAATAGTGTTTCAGTAAATTATACAAATAATTTTATTGAAAAATATTTAAGTATCTATTTTTAACCATTAAATATACGAAACTTGAAAGAGAGTTTATCATTTTTACCCATTAAGAAAAGATTTTGTGCCGAAAAATATTTATAAAATTTACCATTTCCACATACCTTTTTAACCATCTGATTTCAGTATTTCTTATGATTTATATAAAACAGGATATATTGTTAACAGGACAAACAACGATAATTTATTAGCTTAGATTGTAGATTAATGTTTGTTCATTGTTTTTAATTTCTCTGTGTTCATTCTGCAGTACACAAATTTTATGTGATATGTTTTACTTCTGTTATATTGTAAAAATATACAATTTTAATGCTTTGGTGAAACTCTTTTGTTAAAATGCTCCTTATTTCGATTACTTTTTTAAATAAAATGATTATTCTCGGCAACTCAAAGTTCGATGTGTATTATGCTCAGTGACGTAGCTAAAGGAAATTTCCCCATTCCCTTCAAAAAAAATTTCTGGAGAATTTTTCTAATTAGATGCCAAAATATATAACAGAAGATCATTTGACAAATATTGAAAAATACAGCCCCAATTATTGAAAATATCGATCCTAAATAATATGGAATTTAAAACCTTTTGTGAATTCTACCAGGTTTTTCCTTCCAAGAAGAAATTCAAAAACTTTTAAATCAATTTACAGTTTTTACATTTTTGGATTCTTCATACAAAGGAAAAATTAAAAAAGCTGTTCCACGTAATTTTAGTTACATAATAAAATTATTTTTAAAATGTAGAGCATGATGTTACACAATAAAAGTATGTGTACTTTGTATGTATAAAATAAATTTTGATATTACACATAAGTACAATAAAAAATCGTATATTTAAAATTTGTATAATTAATTCTATCTCAAGAATTATTTAAAAATTCTATTGAGAAACCAAAATAAGTTAGTTTAACTAAAAATTAAATGCTTTTTTACATCGTGAGAAATTTCAGTCATTATTTTTGTTAAAATTGTAATATGAAGGTGGGAACCATAACAAAATCAAATTACTTTGCTTTGGCTGCACCACAAATCATGTTAAATAATTAAGTGAACTGATGGTATTTGTTATTGCTGTATAAACTCACTAGATTATTCTGAATTGAAGTTGAACTAATTAGAGTAAAAATTTCATAATCAATGTATGTTGACTTGATAATATAAAATTGTTTTCATAACTTCAAGTCAATACTTTAATTTTTTAGATTGCCAACTTCTAAAATAATTTATTTAACTTACATTTTAAAAAGAAAGCTTCTAAATTTATAAAAGACTTAATGTGAAAAGTTTTCGAGATCATTTTCTTCCGATGCTTTCACTTAAGTCTCTGATTTATTTTTCTCTCCGGAGATTATTTTGTTCAATTTCAAACCTGCATCAATTATTTCTTAAATGACAGTTTCCTTTTTCGAAGAACATTCACTTTAATCTTAATATACTGCTGCACTCTTTTGTAACTTAATATCATACGTTCATTCATTTGCCCATTCAAAATTTAATAATAAGGTCTTCTAATTTTAAAAATGTATAAATGATGCCAAGCGTAAAAAAGAATAACTGAACAAAGAATCTCTATTATATGTTTGTACTCTTTGGAATAAGAATGTAACTGTCTATGTACAAAAACTTTCCATTTTGTACATACGTGGTCAAAACATGTAATGTATGCATGGATATTTTTAAGTCATTTTCCAAAAATAAATGCATTTTGTAATTTAATCTATAATGCTTTTAAACACGCTAATTGTCCTGAACCTAAATATTTTTAATTTCATTTCATTCGTCTCAGTATTGATAAATATGCTTCTCTGAATGAAATATTCTTTCAATATTCAAAGTATACAGGTATTCTAATTTTTTTAATTAGCTCGTATTTGTGCTAGTTCATTTTTTGTGTTAGTTTATTTCTACAAACTTAATATTTCATTACTTTTTTTAATCTTTAAATTCGTCCACTATCTATACTGAACAAATTGGATGTTTTATGCATGGTCATTATTATCAAAGCATACTACATTGTTTGTATATTTTATTTTTATGACGGGAAATTTGTGCCAAGTGAAAAACTTGAAACAAAATTATGAAAATTTTGCAAAAGTAGAGTTGTAACCAAGCAGAGACAATTTTTATAGATTGTTTCTATGTACATATATATTTGATTTTTGAAGGAATATAAAGGGAAAGGTAAAACGAGTTGAATAATTTTGTCCTGCCCTGGAACTGACCCTAAATTCTAAAGAACTTTGTACAGCTAAAGAAGCGTCCCTTGAGATTTCTTATGAAGCTACAAAAAGACTTGAAAAATTGAAAAGGGCTCAAGGGGGATTCGATTTTAATAAAAGTGTTAATAACTTTAAAAAGACAAACTGCTTAGATTTATGTATCTAAAAGCACAGCATAACTTTTTTATAGTTGATTCCAATAAGTAAGAAGAAGTATTGGAAAAAAAACTAAAATATTTATTTTCTACGAAAAAGGCCATTGAACATATCTTCAAAAGAATTATTTTTTTTAAGCGTTTCATATTTCGTTTCTACATTTCGTATTCTAAATCAAACCATATTGAGATACTTTTCTCTCAGAGTCTTTTTATACATAAATTATTTCTGTGTTATTATATATATATATATATATATATATATATGCATGTATATATATATATTATATATATACCCACATATACATATATGGGCGCTTTTGTCGTGCTTAATGTTAATGTTGTGCAAATGTGCAAGATATTTATTTTTATTATGATTTTTGATACTGTTCTTCGGGAGGATTAAATTATTATACCTATAGGTATGTGAGGCTTTTAAGGCTGTTTAGTAGTATCTGACCAGAAGGTCAACAAATGAAAAGTAGATACAGTAATCGCAAGTAGAAAGAAATATAGTCATGGAGTATAATCTTAAGTTCTATTTTGTGCGTGTAAGAGCGAATTACAAGATATAATATTTTCTCTTGTTATTATCGTTATCATTATAAGTATGAAGATTTGCATTAATGCATGTTGTCTCAGAATTAATATCTGGAGTTAGAAAACAGGATAAAAATAATGTTGTTAAAGCATATATGTATTTCTAGTATATTTCCATGTATATCAATTGATTTGCTAATTGTAGCTTACTATATCATTTGTGCATTCTCTTAATATGGTGCCATAAAAGCATATATTATTTTGCTTCTTGTGAACTTCTCTTGACATATTGCATATCAATAGATCGTATGTAATATGCGCATCCTTATATGGATATGAATAAAGATCTATTAAACCCATGGAGTGTGAATTTTTATTTCTAATATTTTTGTTGTGTTATAGTGATGCACATTCATACATATTCACATTTCCCACCCACATTTCGTAGGTGAACTAATGAATTCAAACTGATTTATAAATGGATATAAATTCATAATTAATATTTTAATGATGAGTAAAGTAATTGCCACGTGTGAATAATGTAGAGTTAGTTACTTGCACGTTAGAAGTTATTCGTATAATATCGTGAACTGAAAAGACACACTGAAAAGTAGTTGAATTAAAGAAACCTAATATTGTGTAGCACTATTTTTTCTTTGATGATTGCGGTGATCATTCTCATCATGAACTTGACAAGATACAGAAAATGATGAGAAATCAGACTGGCAACTACCTCTGAAAACGTTCAAGAAGATACGATAGAGTGGAGTCAGAAAGTTCTCTCAGTAACATCCTAGATGTGATCGAGTTTTGGTTTCACTTAGATGATCAGTAAAGTAAGGTCATGTTTAACGAGTATTTATCACAAACCATTAGAATTCTATTCAGAAGTGACAGCAAGACGTGTTTTGTTGAAGGATGATGTATGAAGTGAAATACTGAAGTTGCACAAACAGGATATGATGAACAAATTTGACCTGTGAGGGTTGATGTCAAACATGTCAGGAGGACATTGAAAAACGTCTTTCCATATTTATAATGCTTTTCGTATTGAGAATATCGTCAGCAAGTTACTCATTACTGCTTGAAAATTTTAACTATGCTATTAGAAACCTTTTAATAAGAACGTCTCATCACAGACCCCGACGAAAGCCTCCCCATGGGGGGAAATGAAGAACCAGAGTTATAATCTTAATATCTTTTATTAAGATCTTAACTTAAAAATATAAAATTATAGTTTAAATTTCAAAACAAAGGGAAATGGGTGAAGAGACATATATATTAAATAATCGAAATTGACCATATGTCTAACTTTTACCGACTAACCCTAACCAAAAAAACAGTTCTTAGTATTTTAAATTAGTTGTTCTTACCGCTCTATCTTGGGTAAGCAGATGTTTAAATCCAACCCGGGTCGCTTTAACTGTTTAAATGCTATCCACCTTAACTTGAAAGCTTTAGGATATTTTAAATCTTGCTGCGGTTTCCCCCATTTTTACAAAGACTTGTACACATAGACCTCGTATTTTTTTTCCCTTTACCACCCTGGTGCAAAATTCTATTGTTTATAAGATTCAAATTTTGATTTTCACGTTTCCCCTTTTTGGGATTGGTTGGAAAGAATTGCCATTCTGGCCACAAAGAAACCCATAAAGAGTTTTAGTGGAAATCGCGATGAGACCGTCACAATCCCCACCACAAGCAAAACGTGATTTATTCGAGGGTCTTAATGACCCTCAAGAAATTACGTGAACAAATTTTATCTTTCAATATTCGTCAATAACTTTCAATATTCATCTTAAACTTTAATTTTCTAATTCATCTTAAACTTTCAATATTCATCTTAAACTTTAATTTTCTAATTCATCTTAAACTTTAATTTTCTAATTCATCTTAAACATTAATTTTCTAATTCATCTTAAACTTTAACTTTCAATATTCACAATAATTTTACTCAAATAACAAAAAAATTATCTTTTTTCTTTACTTTCAGGTTCATTTTTTTAATATTTATGAAGGTATACCCATTCGGGTTACAAGGGGAAAAAAACCTAAACTTCTGGCTATAAAAACAGGGCCATACACAAACCACGCTCTTAAATTTCTAAATATACTTTTAAAAAATTACAACTTTCAATCATGTATTTTCCTTACAATTTTTTATATTCGACAATATTTTTTTTTACCAAAAAAACTGCCTCTTCAAGACATCGGGGTCAGCCCCCCTAAAAAAAAACCCCTTTAAATATCGTAAAACAAATTTTTCCACACCATTCATTTTAAAAATTTCCCAATTTTATAAAAAAATTTCAAATCGCAATTATTTTTCATATATATACCATCATTTTTTAAAGAAAAATTTCCCCTTCCCGCCTGCAATTTATGGTTAAAATCTGTCACGCCGCGTTTCCAAAACCAGTTATACATTAATATAATCAATAAGAAATATATATATATACACAGTATGATTTAAAAAATTTTTCAATAATCACTTAAACAAAAAACCCAAGGAATTCTCGCATCTCAGGGAAGTTCAAAAAGTAAACAAATGTACATATACAATTTTTTCCAAAAAATTTTTCTTTACAAATACAAAAATTTATTTTCAATCTTCTCGAAAATACCCGAGTGTAACTTTTTATCTCTTTAAAAACTTTTTAAAATTTAAAAACATGACTTGCATCTTTTCCCCCTGACTGTCTGTCAGTAAAAATATATTAAAAAATTTAAACCTCAACCTGATTATTGTGTCTTGTGAGTCTCCCCCCCCTTTTAGAGACTGAGTGACTGTTCAATCATCCTCTGCTCTCCTGGCGCTGTTGCTGTTCTTTCTGCTTCTGGTTTACCCCTAACCTTCCTTGTTCCCCCGGGGGGATTGTACCCCTTCCCGGGTCTGACTGGTCCTCTTTGGTGTGTCCTCTTTTACTGGGAAGGGCGGGGCCCTTTTTCATTTTTCTTGGCCTCAAGTTGTACCTGCATGTTCCCCAGCTTTTCTCTCTTTTACTTTTTCTAAAATGAGTTCAACTGTTACTTTTTATGTGTTTTTTTTTTTATCACCCCCCGGGTCTTGACCCCCTTTCCCGTTTCCCCTTTTCCTCCCGATCCGATTGACCGACCTTTCATATCCTAAATTTTCCTTTCTACACTTTTTGGGTTCTATTGATTTGACCAAATTTCGTGATGACCTGAAAATTGTCCCGTTTTGAAATACCCGTGTGCCTCACCCTGATCCTCCTTAAGACCTGTCAATTTTTTCCCTTTTCCTCGCCTTTTACCCGACCCATTATTCCTACCCTACTGGACATTTTATCAGGCCCCCACACCCCAAAACACTCAACATACCTTTTAACCATTGCTATCAGAACTCGTCTCTTTTTCATTCTCGTCACTTTTTCCTATGATGATATATCAGATCTGTTAAAAGTTAACCTTTTGCCTGATTTAAAACCATAAATGTTATTTTTTACCTCTAAACTCTATAAGAAAATTTTAAATTTTTTGGGTTAAACCCCCCATTTTGCTGTGAACTTAAGGGATGTGTGTACCAGAACACATTAACCTGAATCGAAATCTCACCTCCGTTTATTGTAATATTTCGCCCACTTTTCATGTTTAGCCTTAGCATTTCGTCTAGCTTCATCAAACAATTTCTCAATATCCCCTACTGCAAACTCTGTTCCGTCCGATACCATCACTAATTTTTGAAATGGGGTAAATTTTCTTCCTAAAAACAATTCTGCAGGGGGTTTTCCCTTCGTTTCATTCATTCTCGTTTTAATCGCACTCTCAAACTCACGTAAGAACTGGTCCCATGTGTCATGTTGATCATTTACATAATTGGCAATCATTTGCACAAGATCGCGATTAACGCGTTCAGTTCTATTCACTTGAGGTCTGTATACAACTGTCTTCACATGCCGTTTGCCTAATCGGTTACTCAAATGTTCAAAAATATTAGACATAAATTGGGGATCATTATCACTTATTATTTTTATTGGAGCTCCATAAAGCGATATATAATTACTTTTGCTGAGGCCTTTTTAAGGGGTATAATTTCCGCCCACTTACTAAAGTGGTCCGTAATGACTAAAATATATCGGTTACGTCTCACACGCGAGGCAGGGTACGGACCTAACAGATCTAACGTAATTATCTCATTTGTATAATTTGTTACCATCGAAATAAATCGACCAGTTGGTAACACGTTTTTATAATTGTTTACTTGACACATATGGCATGTAGAGAAATATTGTTAAATGTATTTTCTCATATAAGAGAAATAACAAACATCCCTAGTTTTATGGTACGTCTTATAGCGCCCTAAATGACCTGCTATGGGCTTGTCAGGAAATTCCCGCATTATTTCACTTCTCAATGACTGTGGAATGTATACTCTCATTTCAGTTAACGTAGTTGCGTATTTCGCAAAAAACAACAAGCCTTCTATTAACCGAAAATTGCGGGACTAGTTCTCACATATTGTTGCTTTAACTGAGCTATCTTCTGGGTTTTCTAGATATCGATATATATGACCTAACTCTGGGTCCTTTCTCTACTCTTCAATTAATTGCTCCCTCGATGAAAGTACTAAATCTCTAATTATTGCACTAGTAACTTTTTCTCCTATTATACTTTCAACCGGGTTCCTCGACAAAACATCAGCAGCTGCATTTTGAGTTCCAGGACGGTGTTCATATTCTATATTAAATTCCGCTAATTTCAGAACCCACCTTATCATCCTACTAGACAAATTTTTATCATTTGTCAAACGCGTCAATGCAGCATGGTCAGTTATTACTTTTACCTGCAGTGAACCTAAGTACGTCCTGAATTTATTTAGGGCTCAAACTACCGCTAAACACTCTCTTTCCGTCACCGTGTAATTTCTCTCCGCACTACTAAGCGTGCGGGAGGCGTACACTACTGGTCTCCACTCCTGATTAAAAACCGCGCCTGTGCCGTAAATAACTCAAATGGTTTTTTGAAATCGGGCAATTTTAAAACTGGCGCTTCCGTATTCGCCGTTTTGACCGCGTCGAATACCCTCCGCGCCTCTACAGACAAACAAAACTTTCTAAACTTCTCTTCAAATTATAAAGGGACTCGCATAGATGTGCATAATTTTTAATAAACTTCGCGTACCACTGGGACATACCTAAAAACTTGGATACCTCCTTGGAATTACGCGGTGGTTTCATCTCAAGTATGGCTCGAACCTTTGTCTCATCCATTTTGATTCCCTCCTTACTAATAATCAACCCTATATACTTCAATTCATCACAACCAAATCTACACTTATCTTTGTTCAATGTCAATCCTGCATCTTGTAATAACGTATAAACCTCCCTTAAATGCTCAACATGTTGAGTAAATGATGGAGAAGAGATAATTACGTCGTCCATATATACATTCACAAACCTCCCTATCACCGGTTTCAATATAATTTCTATCGTTTTCTGAAAATTGGGAGCCGCCCCTGACAGCCCAAACGGCATACGACGGAATGCGTACGTACCGTTCTTCGTAACGGATGCTATCTTAACTGCATCACTGGGGTTTACCGCAAGTTGAAAGTACCCTGACCTAAGGTCGAGGGATGACATGATTGCCGAGTGCGGGATATTCGTTATCAAATCATCTATTAACGGTAAGGGATATCTAGGATACTTCGTAATGGCGTTCATCTTTCTATAATCCACGGCAAATCGATACGCTTCTGGATTATCCGGCGGTAACCCGTTATTTTTTCTACACAACACAACAGGTGACGCGTACGGAAATTGAATCCGTATTATGGTCCCCTCTTTCAACATTTTCTCAAAATGGTAATCAAGAATACTTTGTTTCACCCGGTCATATCTATACGGCCGAAAAACAACTGGTGGCTTATCCCCCTTGTCAATCTTATGATACAAAACATGCATGAGCCCCGGTTTGTCTGAGAACAATCCTTTAAAACTATTAAATAAATCCTGCAACTCATGTTTCTGACTTCCTTCCAATCCTGTCTTAGTAAGATCTATTTCCACATTTCCTTCTTCAATCGTTGTAATAACTTTTTCAATCTGTGATTTCGGAATCGCCAATGCTTTTCGATCAAAATCTAAAAGAATTTTCGATCCACTAATAAAGTCAACACCGAAAATACATGGGTATTCTAAATCTGCCAACACTTGAAACATCCAAGTTTTCCCAAATTCTCTTATCCGTACTTGCAATTAAATTATTCCTACATTCCGACATTTAGCTCCCTGTGCCGTGATCACCTGAGCACGCAATTTCTTATAAAAAAAATATTTCTGATAAATATCCTCAAATATAAATGATTTCTCCTCGCCGGTATCCCAAAGTGCCTTTGTAAAAGTTTCATTTAATAAAATAGGAACATATGGAAGTACCACCGGTGACATGCATATAGCAGATAGTTTAATCGGTGCATCTTTTGTCGACAGTGACTGATCATTTTTATCATCGTACACCTTCAAAACATTTAATCGACCCAATTGCCTTCGGTCCCCTAGACTAAAATTTTCACTCGAACTCCTATTTCTTTGGTCACCTCAACTAAAATTCCCGGTCGAACCCCTATTTCTTTGGTCCCCTCGACTAAAATTTCCAGACTGGTATCCTCTATCATTATTATAAAACCTTCTCTCATCCCTTTTAAACCTGTTCCTGCTTTCGAATTCCTGATTTCTTTGACGACCAGTCTCGTAATTACCTCTATAATTATTTCTGCCATTATTCGGTCTATGTAAAACCTCCGAATACCTCCAATTTCTTTGTCTATCGTCATCATTAGACATTCTACGCTCATTCCAACCTCGTCTTCCTGCATTATCACTATTTCTTGAACCACGCATTTCCTTGCATGAATATCGTGCCTCGAATTTCTCCTTATTTTCTACTAACTGAGCTGTTGTTTTCGGGTTCCTAACCTCTACATAATCCTGGACCTGAGGTTCGAGCCGAACAAAAATATGATCCACTAAAGCTTCTTCCGACATACCAAGTCCGAGCTTTTTGCGGATCTTCAAAAGTAAATAAAATCGGTCGGCTCTCGATCCTTGCTTTGCTGAGACGAGTGAAACTAAATTTCCAAATCCTTTCTGTTAATGCCACCTTTAATTGCTTAAATTCCGTGGCCGTAGTCTGCAAAAATGCCGACCCGAAAATCTCGTACCAATCCCGTGCTCTACCGAGGAGATGACCTTTCAAATACGCACATGCCAAATCTCTGGGTATCTCTAAGAACCTGATATTATTATCTACCCCCTCAAGAAAATATTCCACCTTCTCAGACACAGAAAAATACACCTCCGGCAAAACTCTTAACCCTGCTGCATCTCCCACCTCGGGGTTAGGGAAATTAAATCTCGTTGGACGCCATTGTAAAGCAGGTACCCTTGTGGGGTTTGCCATACTTCTATATTATCCTCGCGACCTAGAGATGTGGGAGTGAATGAAGAACCAGACGTTGCCATAATCTTAATATCTCTCTTTATTAAGATCTTAACTTAAACAATATACAATTATAGTATTAAAATTCAAACTAAGTGAATCTGAGGTGAAGACACACAATACGTATTACCAAATAATCGCGTAATCGACCACTATGTCTAACTTTACCGACTAATCCTAATCTCAATAAATGCACAATTCTTAGTAGTTTAATTAGTTGTTCTCTTACCACTCTATCTTGGGTAAGCAGCAATTCGCTTGAATCCTAACTGACGTCGCTTAACTCGTGTGGAATGCTATCCACCTTTAACTTGAAAGCACTGACACGGATATATTAAATCTTGTATGCGGGATTTCCTCTCACTTTAGCTTAAAGACTTGTACACATAGACCTTGTATATTCATTTCCCGTAACCACCCTGCGTACGCCAAATTTCTACTATTTATAAGGTCTCTAATTTGTATATCTCACGTTTCACTTCTTGAGTTGGTTGGAAAGAATTGCCATTCTGGCCCCAAAGAAACAAAAAAGGAGTTTTAGTGTAAATCGCGATGAGCCCGTCACATAACAGGCCGTCGACATCCGAACAGTTTTCTTAA
>BMAV01002422.1:0-15519 GCA_019973955.1 Trichonephila inaurata madagascariensis | reverse complement strand
CAAAAAAAATTTAAACAAGAAAAAAACCCAGCCATAAAATATATAAAGTCAATAGCCCAAAAAATGGAAGAATATTGAATTTTCTAGAGAAAGACGGCTTAGAGTCAAAAGAAGGGTTAAATTTGTTTATGGGATCCTAATCTTATCCTTCAGTAAACTTTATACGTAATAAGACAAAAAAAAGTTTATAAAATAAACCCGTTTAAAAAAGACTAACTATTACATGGTAATCTTACATTAATTTACTTAACAGTTAAACAAAAGGATTGCTTTAAAAAAGATACCCCCAAAAGCCATAAATTCAACAACACCAAAATATTTTTCCCCCAAATGAAATAAAGGCAGAAGGGAGACCAAATAAATATCTTTTTTGGGACCAAGCAAACTATAATTAAACTTTTTATGAAAATTTTTGTAATTAATCAAGAGTAAGTGTAGAATAAAGTTTAAGAAAAAAAATTATTATAATCTGTTATTTGTATTGTTTCTTTTTAAAAAACATGAGGGGCATAAAAAGTTTTGGGATATTCGATTGAAAGTAGTATTTAAAATTTTTTTTCTAATCGTAATGTTTTTTTTCGTGATCAGAAACCAAATTATTATTTTTTTGTAAAAGTTTAGAATAATATTTAAAAAAAATAATTATGTAGATTCTCCCCCCAACTGGACTAAAAAAAAAAAAAAAGGTTTAAATTAAAAGGCTTTTTTCCAAAAATATTAAATTTAAAAAATTATTATCAATATTTAAAGACCAAAAAGTTGTTTATTTATATAAAAAGGTTTTTTAAATTCAAATAATGTGGATGAAAATTTAAATTAGAATTTTTTTGTTTTCCCTAAAATAACTAACCATAAATTTTCAAGATATAATTCAATTGGCGTCTACATTTTCTTTTTGGAAATGAAGATAAATATTACTCACCAAGCTGGTTCGCCCCCCCTTGTGGACCCCCTTAATTTTCTGAATATATGTATTTTAATGCTTTTATTCGTGTGAGTGTGTGATGTAATTTTGGGCCCAAGCAAGCGCTATGGGTCCTTGCATTGTAATGATCATTCATTAGATCTTTTACGATTGATATTTTTAGCATTAAATTAAATTTTAGCAGTCAAATATAAGAGGGTAAAATTTTTATGAAAACCCCCTTCAATATTTTTTGGTCACCTTTTTTTTAAAGCTACATGGAATCTATGAGATATTGGTAGATGGTATGAAGAATCTGAGATCATATCCAATGAACTGCAATGAAAACAATACATAGTGTTATGGAGCTCCAATACAAATTATTAGCGATAATGGTCTTCAAATTATATCAGAAGTTTTTGAACGCATATGTCACAGGTTGAACATAAAAAACATGTAAACGGTCACATATAGCCCGCAATCTAACCAGACAGAGAAGGTAAAACGCTCCAAATGATTTCGTGTTATCACGAAACTTGGGATCAATTTCTCAAAGAATTCGCTTACGCTACACGTACAGCAGTGCACGAAACAACAGGGAAAACTCCTGTGGAATTATTTTTCGGTAGGAAATTGATAACCCCATTTATAAAATCGTATCGGACGCAGCAGAGTTCGTGTGCGGAATTTTTTGTTGAGGCAGAAAGCAAAGATCCAGCCAGGAAGATGGGCAAAATATTCTAATCAACGAAGAAGGAAGGCGAATGTTAAGGTATTGGAGCAAAGACACCCTAGCAAGCAAAAAGGGGGTTCGAAAATTCCAACCGAAGTTGGTTGCGAAAAATAACGTGGAAAGGGTGAAGCCTCTGACAGTAAATGTAAAGGGGGAGGGGAATGTGGAAACTTTGGTGATTAGGCATTTCGAGCAGCACAGGGAGAATCTGAGGGGAGAGAAGGTCAGGCCAGGGAGGAAAACACTGCAATTGCGCTATAAAAGGAGAAGTTTAGGGTCGATTTCTACACTTCAGAATGAAGTGCAACACCAGGAAGCTGAGAGATATCCACAGGAGGAAGGGAGTATTGGAAGCATTAACCACCGTCTTCACTTTGCAGAGACCAACAAGGAACGGTTAAAGGAACAACCCAAGAGACTGAGATCTTGGAAAAAAAAGGACAACACCCTCCTGCATTTCTGGACCACGGAATATAAGGAGACCCAGGGGAGGTACCAGCAAGGAAGGTTTGAGATCCAGAGCGGAACCATTGACAGCGGAGTCGAGGGAGAACCCAGAAGAAGAGGCAAAGACCTATCAACTCAGAAGTCGAGAGGAAGAAGAAGCAGCCAACAACGAGGGAAACGATCCAATTGGCGAAGATCAAGTTTTGTCTCAGCAGCTGAGAAAAGTTTTGGGATGGAACGATTCGCAAGGCATGCCAGCAAAGATCGACCAGCGTCCAAGTCCTCAGCGCGACTCAACAGGGAGTCTGTAAAGAAAAATGCCCGCTTGTATTGTTTTTTTTAGTTCTTCTGACAAGCAGTCAAGCCATTTTTGCAGAAAGCAAGTCCGGTTTCGTAATTACTTTTTGGAGCAAAAGTTGGTCACCAAGATGAGTGCATTGTTCTTTTACTTCAAAAATGATCTTTTGTATTTAAATTTACTCCAAATTGTGAAAACCATTTGTTTGTTTACAATTCTTTTGCTATGAAATGAGACTTGGTTAGTAGGCGAGAATTCCTTGAATTGTTTGTTAATTGTAATTATATTTGAAAAAAAATTGTGTGTATTCATAATATGTATGTATGTATATAATATCTGGTTTAAAACGTGGCGTAAATATGGAAAAATAACCATAACACTAACAGCGTAGCGCGAGAGAAAGGGGAGTTATTTTTGGAAAAACCAGATAGTGTATATATGTGTATTAGAATTGATTAGTATTAGAAATATATGTATGACTAATTAATGTTAACAAATGTATGTATTGATGATTGATGGATATTCAGTACAGATGTATGATATTATGTACAGATGCAGGGTACTGTAATGATCCGTTTAGTGATCCTATTTTCATTTCAGGGTGACAGACCCTGATGTGCATAGATGAGGAGGATGTACCAGAGAACATACATGTGGTGACATAGTTTGTTATTTGTTAAGAAATGTATAGTACACGGCTGGAGTTTTTGTCCTCCAAAGAGGGAAGTTTTCCCCTAGTCCTAACCCGAATGGGGTGTACTTATGTATTGTATTTTTCATTTATGTACGGGAAATGCACCGGTAGGATTGATTAAATTTAAATATGGAAACAGGTTAGTTGAATTTTTTGCTCGATGTCACGAGTGCGAAACTGATCAAGAATTAAAGTAACTTTAGAATTTTTGGCATTTTCCTGAATCAGTATTAGAACTTAGTATCGTAATTTTTGTCGGATCGTTGAGATCCTCCTATAAATCATGTCTTCTTTACGGGGAAGGGGGGATTGTAACGGGTTTATCTGTGAACCTATACTAATCCTCTAGGGATAAATTTATTTATTGTTCAATTAAAAACTTTCTCCCGAAGAAGAAGACTTGATTTATTCAAATGAATGGTTTTATTTAAGGTTCGCGAAGTTAGTCGACGAGTAATTTCTAGGTGATCAAATATTGCTAATTGAAGATTTAGTCATAAGATAATAATAATGAGACAACTAATTAAGTCTAAAGATTAAGTTAATTAGATTCTACTCAAATATTAAGTATCTTTTTTGCCGTGTCATTGTTCCTATACTTAGTAGTGGTGCCCTACCCTGAGTTGTCGATTGAAGTTAGAGAAGCAATAATTTTGGAATATATACTGATTATAACTGATCTTTATTCTCCCCCCCCCAAACACCAATAAAGGCAACGCGGTTATTACAACAGAAAGCGGTCCCAGTTAAAAAGATTATTTTACTCAAGAGGATAATTAGTTGAATCGCGGATAGATTTCTGACTCGTTCGATCAATTCTCAATTGGACAAGTAGCATTGTTCCCCGAAAAATAACACACATTTCAATATTGTTCTATGCAATGAGTCTCTTTAAGAGCGATGAGATGTCAAAAAACAATCTTTAAAAATCCCAGAAGTACTCAGATTCGCTTGGTCGTTATTAGTCAAGTTGGATATCATTTCGGTTGTTAAATCGAGGCAGTTGACCCTTCGTGGAAACAAGTTCATCTCCTTCAATCGATTCGAGAAAAGATCATCTTTCTACGAAGGACAGCGATTTCGATTCAGAAACGCTTATTACAGTGTTTCTCCAAGCGTGGGGCGTTGCCTGGACGCGATAACCCTTCAGGGGGCGCGAGCATATCGAAAATAAAAGGTTAAAATTTTGGAATGAAAAAAAAAAAAAACTTTCTGATATAATAAAAAGCCACAGAATTTACGTATTATGATTTATATATATATCATCTGGTGAAAAAAGTCATAAAAATAAAAGATTCTACTTTGAACGCTCATTATGCATCTTTGATCCTATAGCTAAATAAAAAAAAAATATTTTGTTTGCTTTGCTGTAATCCTACGATGAGATTTTTTTATTACGTTTTCTTTTAACTTATAACATTACTTTGCTGGCTCGAACTTACTGTTGTAGTTCTGCATCCCTTTCTTTTGGGAAGTTTGTGGGGTAATACAATAATTCTGTTGCGCTTTTTTTTTTCACAATGTGAAAGTTTTGATACATGGATAAGCATATTGAGCACTTTGAGATTAATTGGCAAGATTTATTTTTGTAGTATACTGAAGCTTATATAATACAAAATCGTTAATTCTGGAAAAACTTTGTTTATTTGTTACCAATGATGTGACAGAGAATCCTCTAATATGACAGTCTTAATGGGAGCCAAAATGAATTGATGGCACATATCTCCTTTTTTTTGGGTGGCAAACGTTTTAGAATCTTAAGGTTACTTTGTTTAGACCGAATTCCCGGCTTTAACCACTATTTTTCAAAAATATTTTCTTGAAACATGCCATTTTCCCCTATGAATAACTTGGTGGTTTTAATTGTGTGATGTTGTGTACGACTGATTATGGTTTATAAATATGAATGAGAGGCCGAGGCATCTGTGATCTCTCTGAAAAGGAAGTGAAACTGATCAAACAAGGGAAGCTGCTGAAATATTACATGTGTATTATCAGCGGTTGGCGAAATAGAATTTGAGAAAAAGCAATAAACATGAAACGAAAGGAGAAAAGGGTACTTTCAATAGCTACATTAAGAACTTTATCAAAAGAAAATAATGAAGCCATAGCTGTACCTGCAAAATGCACTTCACCCTGTCAAAAAAGACACAAACAGAAAAAAGGTTCAACAGGATATTTGTCGTCATCAAAAAGGATATTAAAATTACAAAAAGCATTGAACAAAATGTGACGGTTTGCTTGCAAATAACTCACTGTAATGTTAGCAAGGGTGTCTGATTTGTCGCTTTAAAGGTCGCACATTTGGAAACAATTTATTCAGTTTTATTGGATATTTCTCAAAATTATGAAAGACAAATAGAAAAAATCTGAAAATAGGTAAGTACTTGTACTGCTCTTAGTTTAATTATTCACTGAAAATTGTGGTACATCTTGTATATTGAAAATATTTATAAAAGGTGAGTTGCATCACTCCCGCGACCATTAACGTTGGTATCCGGTGCACCTGATCCCGGGCTTTCTCGCTTTAAATATTAAAAAATAACACAATTGTTATTCATTAGAATTTTATATTCTTTTTTTTATTACTTAACATTTATTCTAAATGCTAATTCTGCGGCTTAAATTACAGTTCATTCAAACCGTTTTATAATATGGTATTCGTTTCAATAAATCACTTTTACATTTTTGTATACATTTTCATGCACTTGGTTTTTATACTCTCCTTACAATTAAGCATTATATCCAAAAACAATATATTATCATTTTTTAAAAAAATAAACTCGTGTTATATAAGAGGTGGGTACTTCAGCCAGTGTAGAACAAGTTTTAATAGTATGGTGACTCCATGGACGTCTTGCAGGTAAAAAGTTTTTTTTCAAAAAAGAGAGGCAAAATTAAGAAAATTGACAATCAGTTATTTTTGATATTTAGCTCCAGATCTATATTTTTTGTCTTCAAAAGTAGCCATCGCAGAAAATCGGATTCCTGGTAGCTACTTGTCAAAAAATGATAATAGTATACGAAATACTTTTGTTTTCAGTGCAGAAAAATTCAGCATCCACTCTATCCAGAAGAATTCAGAAACGATTTATTACAAAGTTGCCCTTTAATTTCTGCGTCACTGGATGTGAAATCTATGAAGATCTCTCATTTTGGCAGTTGAGAGCCCTTTCTGAAGTACTTTGAAATGGATCCTAACCATTTCATTAACTTGCCAATCAATTTGCCCTCGTCTTATTGTACTTTGTTGATGCTTTATTATTATCGTCAGGAAATGCTCTCTACGATTTAAAAATATCTGATTTTGTTTTGAAATCCACTGCGTAAATATATACCATTAATTATAATTAACGCGTGAATTATGAAAATGTGTACATTCAAAGAGAGATTCGGTAGCTAATCAGTTCGGCCAAGACTGACTAAATTATTTTGAAGTACAACTTACATTTTATGTTTTGTGCGAACGTATGTTAGGTTGCCACCTGAACTCACAGGTACGTTCGCGAGGATGCCGAATGTAATGGATATGATAAAGGCAACATATATGGAATTGAGCTATTTTTAATGACATTTGTACTTTTAGAAATGGATCTTGAAAGGAAATAAATCTTTAAATATTATTTTTCTCAATCTGTTTCAATTTAAAAATAGGGAAAAATAAAATAATTAACCTATTACTTAAAAAAAAGTAATTTACTTAAAATATATATTACTTAAGGTAACATATATAAAATTTATACTTATCTTATTAACTACTGAATTAAGAACAAGTTTAATAAGTATTAGCGACTTCCATGGAGGCTTTGTCTTTGCAGAGCAAGTTTTTTTTAGAAATTGACCCTCTGAGGTTCTTTTTTCTATATTTGCTTGATATCTATATTTTGATATTTCTAGCAACCACCGCATTTTTGCAATATGTTTCCAATTTAAAATCGAAAGAGGAAAAATAACATAATTTTATCCTATTACTTATTTTTTTTCTTTTTGCCCAAAAGTAACATATACAAATTTATGCTTATGTTATTAATTTGTACGGTTTATAATTAAGATCGTGTATTGTATCTTTAGCGTCAAAGGGCATTGTATTGCATTCAGTAATTTATTGAAAATGTATGAGGGGGCGCGATAAAAATTGTGATTGAAAAGGGGGGAGCCAGTATTGAAAGTTTGAGAAACACTGGCTTAATATCAACAATCAGCTGGGAGTAAATATTATTTGCAGTATTTTTTTAAAATTTCAACCTCTTGTTCCTGTTGGAGGGAATATGTAAGAATTCCTAATTTTATATTTTTATTAATTGTATGAATTGAATATTAATGTATGAATCATAGATTTGAATTAAATATTAAAATGCTTAATATAAAAAAAATGTTATAAAGTTAAGACTACACAGTTCTCTTTTTCAAAAAATTTTTTTCGAGACAGTAACAGAAGGAATAATTTATGTTTTAGTATAGTCAAGTTACATTATTAAATTTATTATGAAAATAAAAATTCAGTTTGACAAATCATTATTTTTTTCATAATTTTAAAAAATTAATAATTTTTCAAGTTATTAAAAATCTTTATAAAATGCTGAATTTTTAAATTTTTTTAATTATTTAAAGTGTTTATATATTTCTTAGATAATTGGAAACAATATGGAATAGGAAATCTGTTTCTTTGTTGAATTTTAATAATTGTTTTTATAGATAAACCTGGAAAAACACGATTTTTTTAAAAATATTAACTTTAAGCTTTTTTAAAAGAATAATTACAGTTCTCAGACCTAAATCCATATTAATTTTATAGAACATATATTTGGGAGTATCTACTAAATATTTCTATTTAGTATATCTTGAACATGAAAAAAGTCTTAGGGATTAGAAAACACATCGATCTTCAAAATTAAAAGTTTGAAAAAAACATATTTAAAGTTTGTAAAGGCATAAAACAAAAGCTAGCAATTCCTGTAAGGCTCTAATTTTTTAATATGTTATTTTCCAACTTACATTATACATTAAAACACTACTTTAATTAAATATAATCGAAAGTATTTTTTTAATTCAAGATAGAGTTTTGCATAATATTGATAGCCTTTGTTACGACGGCAGATTATTCAGCCTCTTATCATAACACAATACTTTCACAAAAGTTTTGAAATTCAAATCTTTGGGTACGAAATAATAATTAAACTAACTTAAGCTGAAAATCCACATTTTTGTACGTAAAATTTAACTTTTTTCAGTTTGAAATCGGGACAGCTTAGCAAGTTTTAGTTTTTTTGTGTGATTTTAAAATACTATAATATAGTACTACAATATGTTAACATGTTTACTATAATGTAGTTTGGCACGTAAGGAAATGTTTAGTTTTATTGTATTCGCGGGTCTAATTGCAGTATCAGCTGCAGGAGGTTTTTCATTTACAATAGTATTTTATCTCTTCCGAATAGTGTTTCTCATAACAACCTGAGAACGTGGCATTTTCTTAACAGGAAAAAATTAAAGAAAAATCATCAAAATTATATAAACTATTGGTTAAAACAAAGATTGGCCAAGAAAATCAATCTTAATTAATTATGAGAATTCATAAAACTCAAAACATGAGCAAACAGAAATGATTTTAGTAATTAAAATTGAAGTTACTAACTATTTCACACTGAAAGAGTTGATTGTGCTCAAAAATAGTTTTATTTAATTCAATTTAAGAATGGAAAAATAGTTTAAAATCAAACCGAAACTAAAATCTAGATTGAGAAAACTTGAAATATCTTAAAAACTAATTGTTTTTTTTTTTAGATCTGAAATTTTTATACAAGTTTTCTAAATATATGGGGTATAGGAAACTGCCAAAAAACAATATTTTTGTTATTTTTAGTATACTGTTACGCCTTAAATGAATAAAAGTCCAATACATATGTATATAAATGTTAAACATATTCACTGTAACAAAAAAGCGCCTAGAATAAATTATTCGAAAATCGGTTGATATGATTGAAACGAAAAGCTAACAGTATCATAGGAATTTCTTCAGGAAATATAGCCACGAGAGAAAAAAAAATCAGTAACATGTTGGCCTACTTATGCATTAACTGGTAAAGTTCTCTTTCGGGATTCCAGATGGACAGTTGGATCGGGGCAATCCAGGGTGCTCATTAAAGTGGGGAGAAATTCCGTGATCAAGCTAGAAAGGGAAAATAGAAGAGAGAGTGTGGAAATGTCACCCCAGGGGTGGCAAAATGAAATTCATTACACAGCTATCAAATGAAATGATATTCGTTGTTCTGGATGTCTCCAAAGATATCTTCATCAGGGCTCATTTCGAAGCGGAACTCATCATGAAAGAAATTCTACTCCAGTCTGTCAGATTCCACGTCAAATGGGGCTGGCGCCATTGCAAACGCGATTGCCAATGTGCAACAGTGAAGGGCAGTGCAAAGGCATTGATTGATTTCCCGGTTGACAAGGGGTTGGGACCACCGATCTGTTTCTGTTCTGATCACTTTCTGTTCTCGCATTCTGTCGTTCCTTTCGATCGAAAGCTACTATCTTGTTTCTCTGTACGGTCAAGTTTCATCTACCACACACACATACTACCAACATTGAAAGGTAACATCTTTCTGACCAAAATTTCAAGTGATCCTACGATTTGGCCACACAAATTTCTGTTCCTCCCTCACATCTGCTCATACTGTCTGCGAAGCGTTCATACATTCCACTGCACGTGAGTTGCATATTTGAAGCAATGAAATCTACTATGTTTTGCCCACCATCCATTGCACTGCGTCCAGCTAGTCAACCATTGTTTCTATTTGAAATATTCCAAGGAGAGATAATAATGCGAGAAATAAAGAACATTTAGTAGTAGTAACATAAATCCTTTAAAGAGAAATAGCCCAAATTTGAATTCTGGTTTACAAGTAAATCTATTTCTTACATATAAAACGATTTTTAAGCTCACAAAAATAAGAAAAAAAATGTGACTTACACTGCTTTAAGACTCAAACTAATTGGCGATAATCCAGGAGGAGCGCTTAAAACCTTCTGAGACCCACTGTACAAAATGTCGATTCCTGCAATGACTTCACAACAGTTACAAAAAACAACAATAACAAGTAAACATACCAAATAAATAAAAATACTACAAACACACACCCCAATGATCCATAAGCAGAGGAGCGGCTCCCAAAGAAGCTACGCAGTCAACGATAACAATACACTTCAATCTGAAATTAAATGAATATTTCGCCACGTAAGCAACAGAATGTACAATACATTAGTTAAGCATTAATTAATATTTTACTCTGATTTTTTGAAATAACTGTGAATGGTCCTCACTTTAATATCATTGATACTGTAATACTTGCAATGATTTTTTAAAATTAATTCCATGGAGCATTGTCGAACGTTATTGATTATTACGATGTCAGGGTGACAAACACGCGGCCCGCCGACTCCTTTTAAAATTTTTCATTTTGAAATATTATATATATATATATATATATATATATACTGCTGGCCACCGTAAATGCAACACCTTGAAGGAAGCATGCATATAACATGAAATTTGCAACATGCATTAATGGAGGTGAGATATGCAAATGATTAGAATTTCAGCACAGACACACATCCCGCGCGCCTGTGGCGCCCCCTCAAAACGCTATTTAGGGCTTGGAAGTTTCGACGATTTCAAGTTCGGCAATTTGTGTGTTTTCTTGTGGTTTTCAAAAACGATCAGTTATGTCTCGTAAAAAAACGGGGATCAGCTTTTGATCAAGAATCCCAGTTCAAGAGGAAGGATAGTGGCCTAAGAAATTGTGTATTATCTTATATATAAATATATATTAATATGTATTCTTTATAAATATATATATATATATATATATAATATATATATATATATATATATATATATATATATATATATATATATATATATATATATATATATATTTATATATATACTTTTATTAAGTCATCATTTTCCCTGATAGAGAAATAAATAATCAAATTTTTTGGCTTTTTTCTTAAAAAAAAGAATTCAAATTAATAATAATTTAAAATTTCCACATATATTTCTTCCCCCAAAATTTCAAAAAAGGGCCCAGTAAAAATTTAAAGGACAGTTAAAAAAGGGGTTTTTAATCCCGGATACCCAGAAAAACAGGAAAAATTCTCCATAAAATTTTAATGATAAATAAATAATTTTTTAAATCCAAAACACAAAACCCCCTATTTAAAAAATAGTAAATCCCTTTTTTTGAACAAATAAAAGGAAAAAAATATTTATTCAGTCTATAGTTTGGTTCTGAATATTTTTTTAACTCTTTTAAATATTGATGATATGATTAATGTAAATTTAAAAAAAGATAATTTATTTAATAATGTTAATTATGATAAATTTAGTTCACTACTTTAAGGTTTTTGTATCTATATCTATGGGTAAATTATTATTTTGCAGTTTAAAAAGGTTTCCCACAAGGTGAGCAACTGTTTTTCCAATTTATACTTATTTTTATTTTGAAAGTAGTTACATTAATAATTCTAAATACCCTTATTTATCGTTATATAGATGACATAATCATTTTGGGAAAAGCAAGTCAATTTTATACCTAACACAAATTTTTATCCACAATATCTTAATTTAACACAGAAAAAAGAATAAGTAAATTTTTTTGGGACATACATATCAAATTAAAAGAAAAGTAATAGTTTTAATATATATAAAAAAAAAAATTTAATTTCAATATTAAAAAAGTTACTGTTTGGGGAGAGTAATGTACTGCTTCTATATTCAGAAATATTGTTAAATTAATAAAACCCAAATAAATTTCTGGTGTCAAAAATCAGAAATAATAAATAACTATAAACATTTACTAAATTTTTCCCCAAATCAGAAATACCCAATTAATTTTATTAATAGTTATATGAATAACTTTTTTTCAAAAATAGTAACGATTAATAATTCATAGATTAATAATAGTTTATTACTATAAATTTACATTTTTCATAGTTATAATTATCTCCATATTCTAATATTAGATAAAATTACTTGTTATTATTTAATTCATATATATTCTAGTGTCACTAAAGTTATTTGGGAATTTTAAAAATCTCTTTTTTAATTTTTTTTTCTATTCTTTTTTTTACTTTTTTTAAGTGCTTTTCATTTCAATTAAACCCCATGCTTTGAATCTGCATTAGGGGCCCGAATCTGGGGAAAAAACTTATATATTGCACCCCGATTTAGCGCGGGTTTTTGCATTTTTTAAACCCAATTTTTTGGTAAGTTACATCTATCTTGGATTTAATTTTTCCATCCATTTTTCTTTCAATAGGTTTTTGCTCAGTATTATTTTAAAAAAAGGGGAAAAAGGGTTTGGGTGGCCAAAAAACATGTTCAACCCTACTTTTATATGAATTATTTTAAATATTAGCTGTCCTAAGTCAGAAATCTTTATAATACTGCAGCATCCATTTTAAATTTTTTAATCTCGGTTGCTCATGTGTCCTTCATTGTGTGATTTTCCTACTGTCTATGTGTTTTTCGAATGTGATTGTTGGATGTTTATATATAGGGTGTATCTAAACTCTTGGACAAAACTTTAAGGGATGATAGTACACATCAAGACAAACAATAGTAGATAGGAAACTTAGGGTCCCAAACGTCTTCCGAAAGTGATAGGTGCCATTAAAGTTTAGGGTCCAAAATTTCAAATGATTATAAAAAACGGAAAAATGAGTTGATTCGTTAGCGTTTTTCGCTACAATTATTCTTTCTTTCAGTATTTTCTTGGAAATTAAATTTAAAGATAAAGTTAAAAAACTGTCAATAGAGGGCGCTTTAGACATTGGAGTAACGAAAAACTATTTTTTACCATTATTTTTGGTTTTACATTAAATGCTTTCAAAAGCTTAGACTTAAAATTTAAGCTCAAAATCTGATTCGTTGGGGGTGGTTAAGTAGCACAAACGGAATTGTGTCCAGAGGTGAAATTTGAAATTCCCTCCCTCCTGAACAGAGTTCAGTTATTCCCGATCTTGGTGTCATAGACCAGACAGCAACTACTACCTCCTACATGTAAAATAAACGAGAGAGGGATGACAAAATTAAAAATTTATTCATAATAGACATGAACAATATCTCCTCTCAAAATAAAAAGAAATAATTTGTACGCACGTAGTGCGTATGAATGAATGATGACACGTAGAAAATGGTACACGCATGATTTTCTTGCGGAATCTCAAAAGCTGCTCGAAAAAGTGCCCACCAGCAAAGATGCAGGCCTCACACCGCCAGTGGAGGGACTGTCGAATATTAGCAAATACCCCAGGCATCTACCGGTTATCACTTGCTACGACGTCAATCCTCGCAACCAGGGCCTCGTCGGAGTCGATGGGGCTTGCGTAAACAAGACTCTTCGTTTGACCCCAGAGGAAGAAGTCTGGGCAGAAGTCAGGCGAGCTTGCCGGCCAATTTACGGGACGACCCCATCCAATTCATGGCCTTGGATATGCTGTATCCAATGCACTTTGCAAATCTGTGCTGAAATGTGCAGGTACACCGTCATGTTGGAACCACATACGAGCCTTTATGTTGGCTGGAATACTTTGCAGTAGAACTGGAAGCACCTCTTGTAAGAATACCAGATACGTTCCGCCGTCTAGGCGCCTTGGCAGAAGATATGGCCTGGTCAAATGATCGTGGATGATTCCGGCCCACACATTGACGCTGAAATGCCGTTATACGAATGAGGATAGATAGCGTGTAGGTTAGTGTACGTCCAGTTGTGCGCATTGAAAATGTTTTCCCGACTGAAACTGCATTCATCGGCGAATAAAACTTGTGCGGCAAAATCTGGTTGCACATCCAATCGTTGGAGGAACCATTGTAAAAAATCAACACGTGGCTGATGGTCGGTTGCTTTCAAGGCGTTCTTATCATTATGGGAGGAATTATCTGATCTTGTAGTCGAGCACGTCCTTTCCGTCGATCGCTTATCAGTTAAACTCCTGTGTCACTTCTGACCAAGTGATTTTCTCGGATCTCCTGTTCGCATAACCATTCCTATATCTGTTACTGTTCAAATTATTGTTTACTGCCCTTGCATCCAATTGTCCATTTGTATGATCTCTACTAGGCCATCTGTCAGGTGATCTCCTACTCGAATCCCTTACTATCATCACTGCACGAACAATAGGTCCACACGTGTCTTTCTTCATACTTTGCAAAAGCTGAGCTTTGATCTTTGGATTTTAAACCTCTACCACCTGAGGGGACAATTTCAGTACTATATGATTTACCAACCCCTCACTTCCACACACACATCTCGTTCCCAAATTTAATAGTTTATGGACTTTCAGTAACCTTTGTACAAAGTCGGACGGTGACTGACCCTTAGCTTCTTTAGACGCATAAACTAAATTTTCTGAAAATACATCAACAGAAAAATGATTAGAGGAATAGCATAGAAATGAAAGGAAAATTTACAATTTTATATCTAAAATTCTCAAAATAGATACTACGAAATTTCTATTGGAATAATATTTCACGAAGACTAAGTATAAAGTAATTCGAAGGAAAAGACCCTATTGAATATTCATTTCACGAATTGACGCATTCCCCTCTCCCTACATATTTAATACTTGAATGTGATTTTGAAATAGTGAATGTGAGATCTGAAATATGAAAAATTGCTCAAAATAACCTTGGTTTTTACAACTTTTGTAAAAAACATTAAAAATAGCTAGATTCTTTATTTATACAATATTAAACATGAATTTAAAATTAAAGTTAAACATAGTGATTTAATTTTTTACGCATATTTTTATATGGGTGTATGTATGATCAATTGATTCAAATCATGTTTAAATTTTCATGTATTAATATTTCAACTTTTAAAATATATCCAAAATGATTAGTTAAGTGAAAATAAAAACATGTATTGAAAATATAGTAAATTAGAACATTCAAACGAAACACAATATTTACACCGAACATTTCAAACTAAATTATTTTTTCGATTTCTGGTAGGGGTGTGATGTAAATCCCTTAATGATCCCTTACATCAGAGCTGCGCAGAATTTTTTCAAGACATTGCGGTCCACCCAGAGGCGAACTTAAAAAAGTGTCTGCAATATTTAAAAGAACATGATAAAAAATACGGAATATGTACTAAGATCACTAGGATGCCCCGGAAGCATTCCCCTTGGGGAATGAAAAAGATCAGTAGGGCACTTTGGGATTGTGACGCCCATTGCAAGAAGATCAAAGGTATATTTGGAATAAAAACAAACGCCAAAGAAAATCAAAGTTTGGAGACATCGACATAATGGATACTTTAATCTCTCCAAGGCTTGAGAATCAAAAATCATTTCACAAGATGACAAGGACAGTTAATTAACGTTTTAGGATTGGGAAATTTTGTCATATTCAATTAAAACGAATCGTCAAGGGA
>BMAV01002421.1:0-43430 GCA_019973955.1 Trichonephila inaurata madagascariensis | reverse complement strand
CACGCAGCTGTAGCTAAACCGATTGCGTCTTTGACCCACTTATCTAAATAATTGTATTATCCGCCTACTTTCAATTCTGATAATATTACAAGTTCTAATATCAAATAATCTGTTCTACCTTGAATCAAGCTATGGTTCAATCACTTTCAAAAAAGACTGTTAGGCACGCGTGCAATAGTATACCTTGTAGTAATGGCTAGAAATCTGTTAATATTTGGTAGGCCGTCAAATTACACTTCTATCTCCTAAAAACATAACTTTTTTAAATTGCCACCCGTTTATAAAACTTCTGTTTTTTTAAAAAGGCTATCTTATTTGCATTTACAATTGCATTTCACTTCTTGGTTTTGGGGTTTGGGAAAAAGATTTGCCATTAATCTTGGCCGTCAAAGAACCCAGGGTTATGTTACAGAAAAGACGCGGGACCCCGTCCAACACACCTTCTGACCATGCTTTAAATTGGGTGGTCAACCACCAGAATTGCAATGCCATTCTTCTTGTAGAGCGTTTCCAGCTTAATAAAGTGTCGGGAGGGGGGAAAACGTAAAGATACACCGGCCTTGAGCATCCCAAAGATTTTCAATGGGATTGGTCGGGCGAATATGCTCCACCCCAAACGCGCAATCCCTTCACTCTCCATGTAGTCATCGACGATATCAGCTCTATGGGGACGTGGTTTTGTCCTTTAAAAAAAAAAAGGGCTAACTGCAGCAGCGTACAATCTCACAATGGGTTCTAGGATTTCTCTCGATACCGGACAGCCGTCACCGAAGTTTAGAGATGGAAGGTCGGTGCAGCACCCAAATAAACCCCCTGCCCACACCAA
Organism: Trichonephila inaurata madagascariensis; assembly: GCA_019973955.1. Taxonomy (NCBI): domain Eukaryota; kingdom Metazoa; phylum Arthropoda; class Arachnida; order Araneae; family Nephilidae; genus Trichonephila; species Trichonephila inaurata. The sequence continues at coordinate 42,604 of BMAV01002421.1, read as the reverse complement.
AAATGCTTCCGCCCGGAATGGGGATGTTCGGTGATTTTTTTGGGGCTGATTGCGTTTTCCTTGTTTACGCCATACCCTTAAACGCTTGTCATATGGCTCCAAAGCCAATTTTGCCTCTTCAGTAAATATGACATTCCCCCAGTCAGACACACCCAATTCCCATTTTCCCCGGCACCACTTTAATCGTGCCCCCCTTGATTGGATGGATAGAGGAAAACAAACTCCCGGTATCCAGGGAAAAAGTCCATTCATATGTAATCTTCGGCGTACAGTAGCTGCAGATATAGCCGTACCAATGGAGGGTGTAAATTATAGATGTCCCCGGGGGAGGTCGCTCTGCATTCCGCTTGGCTCAAAGCAATATATCGATCTTCCAGGGGTTGTAACCCTTTGGGGGACCGCCTATGGGCCTTTGGATAACTGTTTGTGTGGTTTGGAATTGTTTCCATAAAACGTGAAATTTCAGAAAAGGGAAAACCGTAGAAAGGCAACATCTGTGATCGACTGTCCTGCTTTTGTGCCCCACAGCTCGCCAGCGGAATCTCCCATTCGTTTTTTGGAAGTTATAGAAAAACGTATGTCTTGAAAAAAAATTGTACAAAAGTTTAAAACACCTTCTATCACACTTACACAATCAACTTCTGAACCCTTTTAAAAAATGGCTTCTTATAAGACTGCCCGTTTTATATTTTTTACAGAAAAACAATTTTGGCTGTTACCTAACATATTTGCATACTTCTATCTATCTCGCAGCGAATTGCGCCTCTTCAATACTGATTGGCTTCCAAAGCATTTTTTCTCTCTTTTAACTTTTTTGGGAAATGAGGTTAATTTTTACCCAATCAGAGAAGTTTATGAAATTTGAAATTTCTCTTTCTTTCTTTTTGTTTCATGTAATATTTAGTACTTGCTGAATTTCACATGAAGAACCTTTGATAAAAACAAGATTTGAGCCTCGACTCATCTAAAACCAGAATACTTTTCTGAATAAAATACTTTTTTTAAAAAATAAAAGTTTTTATAAAAAATTTTTAATATAAAATAGAAATTAATGCGGTAATTAAGGGGGTTATTCCTCATAATGCAGTTTTTTTTTATATCTACCATTATAAAAAAGAAACCTATCTAAATCGGCTTTCAAATATAAAAGAAAGTTGAAAAATAAAAATGACTAATTTTAAGGCATTAGAAAATTTAAAAATTATTACAAAAAAGGAATAGATTTCGTTTGAAAGAATGGCCTGATTTGAAAATACCAAATTATGTTAAAAATTTTAATTGTAGGACTTATTACAAAAAAATTTTATTTTTTTATTTGTTTTTTTCCCAAAAAAATTTGACATATGCAATGCTTTTTTTTTTAATTTTTTTGTTTTTAACTAGAATTGATATTTGGGTTATTGAAATCCCCGGGGGATCTTTTGATCACAAACAATTTGGGGTTCCCCAAACGCGCCAAAAGGGTTTTTGGGGTTTTATTTTGTCGAAGATCCTTTCCCTATCAAATATGTAAATATACCCCCATATTGTTACCGGCAAAGTAGAAATACCGGCATTCTATAGAATGCCCCCGACTTTTAGGCAAAAATATGAAATATGAAAAAATTTTATACTTTGCCTAGGTTGTATAGAATGACCAAAACTGTTTAGGCAAAAAATAAAAAAAAAAAGGTCATGATACGGCTATTATATCAATGACGTACATTTCTAAAAAAACCAAAAAGTTATTCTGACAAAATAATGTGAGAGTGCCATTAAAAAATTATTCAAAACACATAAAGGAAAAAGAAAGTTGCACCATTTGTGTCTTTCTTTTATTAGGGAAAACAAAATTTTCAAATAAAAAATTAACCTACTTATTGCAACATGGTGGGCTTGAATGTCATTTTTCTCGCAAAGACCAGTCTTATTTTGGTGCTCTGCTTTTCACATACATTTGACGAATCCTTCCATTGGAATGAGCAATTGTAACTGACAGAAGAGGAATTTCAAGGTCAAGACTATCTTTAATTCTAAGCAAGTTCTTAGGGCACAAAGTAAATTCTGATTTCATATATACTTTTCTTTAAAAAAACCCCTTTTAAAATTTCAAAATCATATAGAAAACCATTCTATTTCCCACTCGTTACAAGTGCTAATTACTTTGAGAAAGTATACCATGTAAAATCATGGAAAGAATGATGCTAAGAAGACTCACCTACTTTTTAGACAGCAATAATTTGCTTTCACGGGAACAATATGTATTTAGGAGAGGACATAGTACAGAAAATTAGATTTTGTACTTTTGTCAATGTGTCAGAGATGCCCAAAATTTAAAACCTACCAATCATACAGCAGCAGCATTTTTAGACTTATCTAAAGCTTTCGATACGGTCTGGATAAACAAGCTCATTCTTAAGATGTTTGATATATTTGGAATAAAAGGGAAAGCTCTGCCATGGATCTCAGATTTTTTGAAATCTAGAGTTATTCGTGTTTAGTATAATAAGACTCTTTCCAAGGACTTTAAACTCAGCCAAGGAGTTCCCCAAGGATCAGTACTCAGTCCTACGCTCTTCTCTATGTTTTTGGCTGGGGGTGGAAAAGTTGATTACTGAGAATAGCAGCATTGGTTTATTTGCAGCTGATATTGTCCTTTGATACTCAAGTCACGACATACCGTCTATTGAGGCTAATCTTTCCCAGTGCCTAAGCAGAGTTAATGACTTTGCAACTAACCACAAATTATCCTTTAATCTCACGAAGTTTGTGACCAGTTTTTTCACCACCAATAGACATCTATATAAATATCAACCAACTGTTTTTATAAAGGATCAAAACTCTTATACGTAAAACATCCTAAATATCTAGGTTTTACCTTAGAACAAGAGATTATTTGCAATTGGCATATTGAGGATGTGATTAATAAAAGTAGAAAACGCCTTAATATATTAAAATACATCTCTGGGAGTGATTGTGGTGCAGATGCTTCTACTCTGAAAATTACCTATGCTCACCCATCAGACCTGCTTTGAGTTTAATTCTGCCATTTTCTTTATGGCCTCAGATTCTAACCTTAAAAAACTTGAAAGAATACAGCTGAGAGGGCTGCTTGAATCATCGCGGGCCTTCGTAACAGCTGTCCTAATAACTTAGTTTTATATGAGTGTGACCTTCAGCCTCTAAATAAGAGAAGAAACTATTGTTTGACCAAGTACTTCAACAAACTGCCTGCTATGGTGATCAACATAGAACCTCTCAATACTTAAAGCATTGAAAGATAATCATAGGCTGAAACGAAATAGTCCCCTTCCTCCCAGGCACCTGCACAAAACCCGAGTTTTAATGTGGAACACCCCTGCCTGACTTCATTCATCAACCCTGTCCTTGACTCCAGGATCACGTTCCATTATAATTTAATGCCCAATGTCAATGTCTGGACCCACCCCCGGAATTTTAAGCAATTGGTCGGAGGTATTCGTTGAATTTCACTGATGCAGCTAACATCTTATACTTCAATAAGGTAAGTGTGAGAGATTAAAATACTACTGGTAATGAGGCCTGAAGGAAACTACCTGGCTGCGTCATCAAATTCCAGAGAAGAAATAAGACTATGCTTCTGTCTTTAAAACGGAGCTACTAGCTATCATGTGGTCTTTCATTTATTAACAACATAAGATGTAGCTTTTCTGAAATTTGGATACTGACAGACAGCCGATCATCCATCCAACATTTTATCAAATTGGCCATCTATCGGCGACAGCACCAGCAGGAGTATTCCTCACCTTTTCAACAGCTTTGGATCGGCACCCTATTCATCTATAGTGGTCCCTTCTCATGTAGGCCTTCGGAACGAAGTTGCGGACTACCAGCAATTTTGTGGATCCGAAGACCACATGGTTCTTGCTTACCGACTGAGATCTACCTAGGGCAATACTAATATGTAGAACCTGGGTAGTCCCTCCTGTACACCCATGGTTCTTTTCCAAGACACCCCGATCCGCCATATCATTCATGGTTCCAGATCATATCAAACGGCATTCTCACGATTTCGACTAGTCACCTGAGGTGCATAAATTTTGAGGGTGGCAAAATAGCTTCCTAATTTGGCCCCAAATGCAACATCAGTACTTTTCTGCTCAGCCCATTCTGCAATGTTCGGGTTTCTTTCCTGTGAGGAGACGGTTGCATCTCCCCGTTCTTGTAGACTTTGTACAGATTTATGGATCTGAGCGGGATCTGGTCTAGTTTCACTAGACCAGATGGGGATTAGTCCCACCACCACCACCACAAGTGCCAATATATTGGCATTTAGAAAAAGTCGAAAATTTCACAACAATGCTTTTTTTTTTAAAATAATTTTTTCGTTTTTTCTGGCTAGGTTCACAAAGGTGGATGTACAGTTCAGTATCATAACGTGTAACGTTTTGCATTTGTTTGAAAGTTCTTTCGAATTCTATCACGTCCCCCAGTCCACAATAGCGAAAATGAGCTTCATGAAGTACGTAAAATAACCTGGTGAATCCGCGACGTGCAATACTATATAAAAGCGTTCCCAAACTTTTATCCCCACTGACCTGTCAACGTTTCTGATTTAATACCCCACCGCATTTAAACATGCCTTAAGAATAAAATTCAGTTACTCCAAGAATGAATATAAAGTGATTTTACCTGAAATATATAAAGTGATTTCCATGGAAAGTCAAATTAACACTAGATAAATACACTCCAGCAAATAAAATGGAAATAATGTAATACTCCTTGAGTGGCTAGATACTATTCGATCCACGGACCGGTTGTTGGGAACCATTCTGTATAGTACTGGCGCCTTCTTTGACAGGTTACATGAGCTTCATTCCCTTTAATTTCCAAACATCACACATCATAGATATTATTCAGCAAACTAATAGACCGTGGGGTTCCTTTTAGTAGTTTTTTTGACATTTTTGTACATCAGTTATTAATTTTAGAAAGTAATTTGTTTTAAAAATTTTTCAGCTTAACTCAATTTTTACGCTCGGCTCGAATAGTTGTTTCATGCCTATGGACCAGGGGTGGAAACCCTTATATCTGTGGATGTAAAAAAACAAATTTTCCCAAATTATGATTCAGCGTGCCACACAGTGGGGCATCTTCTAAAAATTCTATTCCCCGATTATATGCAGGTTAGAGAATAGGATAAATTATATAATTTAAAGTTTATCCCACACATTCTTTTTTGTTAAATTTAAAAAATACACTGCGGGCCCTGAAATGCAACACTTAAAAAGACAAGGATACCCAAAAAAACTTATTTTGAAATAAATGTTGAAAAATATCATATGAAAAAAATTATACTGAGAATCAGTAGCCGGGTAGCCCATTGTTTTTCCCCACGCCCCCGCCTCAACATTGTTTAAAAGAGACTTTTGGATTGCTTTTGGGGTAAAAAGGACCAAGCAGCTTCCCAGTTGCCAAAGAACTGGGGGGCAGGGGGGTAACCCAACATTGACAACCATGGACCACATTTTTCTATCCGGGAAAGATCCAGAGAGGAGACGGCCGGGAACAAAAATTTTGGTGATTGACGAAGAACCTTTGGACAATGCAGCCCCGTGTGGTTGTCATTATCCTGTTTAAAAAATGGCTGGGCCCCCTGAAGGTTAGGGAAAGGGCAACTGGCTCCCAAAACTCGGAGAGGTAGCGTGGCTGTTTAAAACACCCAAAAATTTTTGAAAAGTGCAGAGGATATCCCTCCACCCATACCATAATACCCGGTGCAGGACCAGTGGGGTGCATGCAACTGTTCAAAACGTTTTTCTCCGCGGTGTCTCAGACTCGAATCCACCTTCGTGGTGTTGCAGACAGATGCGTGACTCGTCAGTAAAGACAACTTCATTCCATTCTGCCGCCCCATCCTCCTTTTCGCACCATTGGTGGCGGGGAAAGTCTGTGGTTCTGCGTCAAAGGGTAGCCCAAGGACGTCTTGCGGACACCCACTCTGCTGTAAACGGCCGAATGGTACGCGCAGCACGAATGACTTTAAACCAATGTGCTTTATGGTTGTGATGTGCTGACAATCCGTCACTCCCATGTGCACTTCGCCGTTCCGGAAGTGGATGCGATCGACCACGTCGTCCGTCGTACCCCCCCTACATCTAACGGTCACATATCCGCATTACGTTGCTTTTTTTCGTCCAACACGACACCGATTTCCGAAAGATAATCCACAACTTTAGGCCACGTCCTTCCTCTGTCGAACTCGGATCGATCGCTGATCGCGTTTTCTACGAAAATTGATTTTTTTTAAAAAAACCACAAGAAAAACATATTGCCGAACTTGAAATCGTGAAATCTCCCCTTAAATATGCTTTGGGTGGCTCCACAGGCTCGTGATTTGGGTCTGCCCCCAAATTTCCCTAATCATTTGCATATCTCACTCCGTAACGTTGAAAAATTTATGTTATCATGCTTCCTTCGGGGGGTTGCATTTAGGTGGCCAGCAGTGTATTTTTAAAATCAAAAAAAAAGCACAAAATAACTTTTTTTAACAAAAAATGAGTTCCGGCCCAGTCCAAAAGACCCCCGGGGAGGGGGGTATTTAAATTTGTCAGGCTCAAACTCCTCCCCCTTGGTGTGGTGTGATAGTTAGAAGGGGGTGCTAGCTCAGGTGTCGTCCCATTCCCTTGGCCCCTAGCTCAAAAAATTTCGAGTTTCCCTCGCCAAAGGCCTCGTATACTGAACAGTGCGACGTTAATATTCACTCATTTACTCACTCATTCAACAAAATTAAAAAAAAAAAAATTGACATATATTATGTTTTCTAAACATATTTATTAAAAAAGAAAAAGACACAACGTAAAATATGTATTTTCCTTCATTAGGTTTAAAAAAAATTTTAATGTTAACTTACTGCTGCTTCACTTTCATATCCACAAAAAAAAGGATGATTTTAACTTCCCCTTTGACTTGTTCTAAACTCAGTTTTTAAAAAATTTTTTTGCAGACTCGAAATATTTTTAATGAGAAAGGTTTTTTACTTAATTGAGTAAAAAAAAAGGGATAAGAAGTTATTTTAAAACAAAAAATCTCCGAATCTTCAAAAAAATTTACAAAAAGGTAAATTTTTTAATTTTAGATTTTTTTATTGTAACTTTCCTTTCTGAGAGTTTGAAATAAGGTTTAAAAATTTTAATCTATTTATTCAAAAATTACTTTGTGGTTTTTGGGAGTCCCATTTATTGTACGAGCTATGGGGCCGCCCCCTTATGACCACGACCTTCCCAAAATTTTAAAAGTTTTATTGTTAGTTTGGTATTTAAAGGGGGTGAATTTCATGTCCCCACCCCTTTAGATTTCAAAATTACGGGTCCTCCCCAAAAGCCCGGGGAAAACAGTGCGACGTTAATATTCAATCAATCAATCAATCCTACAGCTTGTTTATTTTAGGGGGAGGAAAAAAAAAATTTTTTTGTTGAATAAGTTTAAGAAAATTGGCTTTTTTACACCCCGAAAAAACCCCCGTGCAACTGACAAATTCTGAGCCTGGGAAGCGTTAACCCCATGTATTTCATACTTTGCCGATTTTCATTAGGCATTCTAAGAATCCCTAGGAAGTGGGGGAAAAAAAATTTTTTAAACATTGGGGGGGTTTTAGGCATTTTATGAATCCCTGATTTCATACTTTGCCGGTAACATATATATATGAGCCCCGGTATCATCCTTGTTACTAAACTGCAGTTCAGAATTGAGACCCATCCCCTATAAAATAAAAATTCATATTTGGGGGGATTTTGGCCAGTCGTTTAGTTCTTATGGTAATATCATCTTTAATAAACAGGTATTGCATGCAGAAAACGATAATTCAAAAAAATAAAATTTTGAAAAAACGCTTTTTTTGTTGAATAAAACTTTGGGAAACTAAGGCTTCGACCAATTTTTACATTTCTGTTTTATAAATTTACGGATATTAGACAGCAGTTATAATATAGCTGGTGGAGTGCATCGTGCTTCAAGCACAGGTACGAGGGTTCAAACCCCGGGGGGCAAAGTCGACTCGGTTTTTATCCCCAGTGGGTTGTAAATGAGTATCCTTTTCTTGGGAACTTAACACGGGTGTTTCGCCTCAGACTAACCACCTGACCGGAACATCTACTCATGCTCAAGGTCAGGAAAACTGAAACGGTCACAATAGTCCTTGGCTCTCATGGGCTGTCGCGCCTTTAATTTGAGACATCAATACAAACCATTTTTATCAAAATTGCCCAGTTATTTTTTGTTTAATCAATCAAGAAAATTTTTTTAAAAAACAAAATTGATCATAAAGAATATGAATATTTTTTAAAAATGCATTTAATAAAATTTAATTTTAAATTAATTTTGCATTTAATTTTAAAAATGCATTTCATAAATCCCCATTAAAAACCCCGGTTATTAAATTTTATTTTTCATTTTATAATTTTGATATTACAGATCTAAAAAAAAAAATTTGTTGAAAAAGAAAATAATTAATTTTAACTGAAATTTTTTTTGTTCTCAAAAATACCATGAAAAAAATTTCTTTCCCACCGCTTAAAATTAAAAGGTTAAAATAGAAATAGAAAAGGGCTGATTAAAAATATCGATAAAAAAAACCGCCTTCCCCTTTCAAATTATTATAATCTCCAAAATGTGTTTACTTAAATTTATAAAGATCGGATATAAATTACATTAAATGGTACCAAAATTCAAATTATGGTCAACCCTTTCCCAAAAAAAAAATTTATATTTTGTGTGATTCACCCCTTTCCTTTATTTCCAATGGTAATTTGTTAATTGGTTATTCAGGGGAAACAAAATTCAAAAAAAATTTTTAGAACCTTTCATAGTTAAATACTACATTTAAGCTAAAGTTCCAAATGATACATTTCTTTCTATGAATTAAGCCCATATTGCAAGTCATTTATAAATAATTTTTACTGCAAACGAAATTTACATTTTTGATGCAGTCAATCATATTGAGAAATTTTCAAGAACGAAATTACAGGTCGGGAAGAACAGAAACATTTGTGTTTCAAACATACCTTTCAGGTTGGATTTAAATATTGGTTTAATCAATTTATTCAAAGAAATTACTCCTTTTTAAAAGTTAAGTTTTTTAACGCTTTAAATTCAGCCACTTTCATTTCCTTTCTTTTATACATTAGAAAACCGCAATTGTTGATATCTGTAGAATACATTCCCGTGTATAAAAACCTATACTCTGGTGAAAAATTTTGTTGTTGGTACTTATGCCACCTGATCGACAGTAACCGATTGTAACATCAGATCAAGGCCCACGAAGTTCATTAACGGCAAGGGCTAGTTTTACGCCTATCGTTAGTCTTAGCTTTAAGCACCAAACAGGTAATGGTGTTATTTGGCTCCATTCCACTCCAATTGTAAGGGAGAACACCCTGAAGATGATCAGGGGCCTCCCATCTCTCTTCCACTTCCACCCACCTCACGAGAAGACTTGCGGCTCGATGGCTATTTAGAGTAACCTCATGCCGCAACGGCGCTCTTCCTTTAACAAATATTCATGCCTTCTCCGGGATTCGAAACTAAGCCCAATGGCACAGCAATCAGTTTCACTCACCACTATATGTTTTATATAGAATGGATCATTCGTATTGGAAAAACTTTTGTCTACGTCTTGACTTCCTGATCGTGCAAGGAGTTAATATATATATACTTAATTTGGCTTCTTACAAAATCTTTACTTTTTATAAGAGTTTTCATCATTGTGACTGAATTTTTATTATAAAATTTTTCAAGTATAACCCTGAATGGAATACTTCAAAAACTTTTCCTTTGTGATTTTAACAATACTTATTCATTTGTATACATGATTTAAAAAAAAAATCATTAAAATGTATAAAAAATCAAGAGGGTGAGAGGGGGATTACATTAACGTCGCATTGTAAAGCAACAAGAGGGTTGTTGGCAAAAGATTTCGTAATTTTGAGCCTCGGTCAAGTGACGAGGACGACACATGAGCTGGCAACCCTCTCTCCTAACTACCACACCACAACAACAGGAGGACATTGAGCCTCTGCAGATTTAATGTGCATCGGCCTTCTCTACACGGTGGGTCTTCTGTGGCACCAGGACTCGAACCCATGACATTTCGACATCAAGTTCGTGACCCTAATCACTTGGTTACCGCAGCCACTATTCAGAGTGAAACAAATTTATTTGAATTTTTAAAAATTAAATTTTAAAGCATACGTAAAAAACACAGACGTTGTAGAGTTTCCTAACATTTAACTAAACGTAGTATTTTGTACGTATTAGCATCAAATGAACAGAAAAATAAAATAATAGCATTAAAATATTTTAAACTAAGTTGGTTAATATATTTTTGTAACAATTATATTTAGCAAAAAAAAAAAGTATTTGATGACAATAAATGAGTTTTAAACATTTTTCTTCAAGATATTGGGATGAATAATATCACCAAGAAACAGAATTTAGTAAAAAAGGAAATTTCAAAATGAACACTAAGAATTTATTTTTTCTTAGAAAATGCAAAGAAATATAAGAGTCCTGAAATAATATAAATTTGATTATTACGGAGTTTAGAAAATAAGCGTCATCTTAAAAATTTGAAATAGCATGTTATTTTCTTATGAATATATGTATATTAAGAAATTAAGAAGTATCTGATTTTTTTTTTTTGATAATAAAATTCAAAATGTTGCCGATATTTGTAACCAAGAGAAAAAAGGAATTCTGATTGGTACAGAACTCATCCTTTGTTCCACTAATGTGTCCTTTGTTCAATGAATGTGTCCTTTGACCACTGCAGTCTTTTGAGTGATGCTGTAAATGAAGATGAGGCTTTTTTCGTTCTTTGTCTAACGAACGTTCTTTGTCTAACTGTTCTCCTGATAGTTTTTGAATCAGCATCATTCAAATAACGTCTCTTGTCCGTTCTTTTATCTTGGAGACATATCATTTTTTTTTCTGTCATGGAGGTGCACCTTTTTCGGCCTTTTCCTGATTTGTTTTTTTATTAAATTGGTCTCCTGATATCTTGAGCAAAACTTTCAGTCTCCAGATATAGCCACTGAATCAGTTACCTGTCTTGCGATTTTAACTCAAGAAAGACCACTTTCTCGTCACGCATCTTTTTTATTTTATATCATTGCTCTTTGACTAAATATCATTGTTGTCCTGACCAGGAAACAGTCCTGACCTCTATCCTATCTAAAACTTGTGGCATGGTTTGAAAACTCTTGTCCAAATGAGCCATTCATGAAATGAAAAGGAACTAATTGAGGATATAATTGTTTCCTGGAATCATGTAATAATGAAGGAACAACTTAAAACTATTTTCAGCTCAATGAAACATCGATGTGAAGCTGTAATAAAAAATAAAGACTACTCCACTAAGTACTGATAACTCACTGCTATCATAAGTATCTAATGTATATGATAGTTATTGCAGCATAACTTGCTTTGTTTCGAAAATATTTGAATTTTGTTTCTTGTATTGAATTCAGTATTATATTATCTTTAAAATGATATAAAAGACTTTGCATTTTGTGCAATGTAACATTTTCTATATGCATACAAACTTAAAAAATATAAAAATTTTAACAAGTGTCCACAATTTTGGCCACCGCTGTATGTTTTCATGATTCAAAGTTGTCTTTATTGAAAGAAGTAGTTCATATAATGCCGGTGAAAAAAATCAACGAAGAAAAATACTGTCGTAGAACAATGATGGTAGAAGTTTCCAAGTTATAGGTGTATAGTTTCTGACACAATAATTCTATAAATCAAAAAGCAATGTTTAACTTTTCTGTTCCCTCTAAACTGAGCATTGTATATTCACATCATTCTGATTCTTCCAATATTTAATTTTTGTTATTGATTCAGTACACATTTTAAATGCATTCGTAACAATTGGATTAACCAAAAAAAATGCATGCAAGTTAATGTTCTTATTTTTCAGATTTTGAAGATCATAATGTTTCCATTATTAGAAACAAATTTCTATACACTTAATATGACATAGAAAGTAATAATTTGGTAAAGTTTGTTTATGGCTTAACTTTGAAGGCCTTATGTCCTACAAATCTTGAGCAACAAAATGTGAAACATGTACTTCAGATATTTAATAACTTTGTTATTCGGAGGATTCAACTATTAGGAGAGCAACATAAACTAATTAGTTATGAAACAACACCAATTTTTATTTCTTTAATTTGTACATGGCAAAAATTGTTAATGTTAAAACACTTTTAGGGAAGTTGGAAACCTTTCTTTCTATATATACTGACAATGTTAAATGAGCTGTTTTCGATATAGCTTATCTCAAAATCTGTAATATGTACATGCTTGAAATTTTTCGTACAATTAAAATACACCTTTCCCATAATACTGAAAGGATCTTTTAACTAATTTTGAATTTTTATAATAATTTATGAAATATTTTATCAAACATTAAGAAATTTGAACCATTTCTTACATAAAAAAATTTATAAGAAATAAATTTTTGAATTTTTTACAAAAAAAAAGCTCATTTCAGTATATATTAACCATCATTATAAATATGTAAAAAATTTACATATCTGTGAACAGTAATTTCACAGAAAAGGTACATCGATCATCAAAATTTACATTTTGTGATAAATTGATTTTAATGTATACAGTGAGACTTCTAATCGGCTAAGAAATAAAAAAACTCAATTAAAACAATAAAAGATACATGTTTTGGTTTATATCAGACGCTTAACATTTAAGCAAAAAACGAAGTACTTTGTTTACATTTTTCGCCATTCAAATGGGCGTGGCTCAGTTTCAACGATTATTTAAAAATAGGTTTTAAGGGTTTCTAATTACCCTATAGGTTAAAGTAGGGCAATTTTAGAAATGTTAAAACCTATACAATTTTAAAATGTCAAAAAAATATGATTTTAGCTTTTCAACACCCCATTATGGAAATAACACAACTAGGCTTTATCCTTATCAGCATTTATCTCTAAATAACAAAGCATGCAAATTCTTACGTAACATTTGTAATGTTAGATTCGTGGAAGCATTAAAATTGTACTACTAAAGAAACACTTCTTACTTTTATTCATACCACATACGCTTTATATATACTTAGAATGTCAAAATCTTGTATTTGAAAAATTTTTTCATATTTTCTCCGGAAAAAAAAATTAAGCGTTGCATTAGAACAAGGGAACTCAACCTTTCTTTTCCCGCCAGGCCACATACATAGGATAGATATTTCGGGGGTCACAAAATTATGTATTTCACGCTGGCCCAAAGTAAAAATCTTAAATCAAACAAGGGAAAAAATAAAAAAAAATTTTAAATTCCCCTTTGGGTTTTTTTTAATTACATATTTTTTCCCCCTAAAAAAAAAAAAATATTTTTTTTATGTTTTTTACTGATAGTTTTTTTTTAAAAGGTTTTTTTTTTTGGATTTAAAAGGGGAATTCTTCAAACCTTTGGGGGGGGGAAGGGGGGGGCCCCTTTTTAAAACCCCAAAATTTTTTTAGGGGGCATATTTTTGGTCAGAGGGGTTTTTTAAAAGGGGGTTCCTTGCTTCAATTAAGCAATAGGGATCTTTAATTTTTGCATTTTTGTTGGATCTTTAAAAACCCCTTTTAAGAAAAAAAGGGGCTCTAAGTTAAAACTTTTAATTTCCCCTTTGGGGAAAAATCCCATTTTTGAAAAGGTCTTTTTCAAAATTTTTAAAACATTTGTGGGAAAAAATTGGGTCTTTTTGGAAATTGAGTGCATTTTTCTATTGTAAAACCTGATTCCCCGAAATCGTCTTGAATCTCTTCAGTTTTTGTGAAAGTCCTTTTATTAATTGATTTTTCAAGCTTCGGTTTAAAAACATAGTCCTCGAAGTCCGCTAACGCGTGAGTGAGACTCCGATACTCATCACTACCATTGGCAAATAATTTTAAGTAATCTCCTGAAGTTTCATTTGTAACATTGGGGAAGTTGTTTTCAATTACTCTCTATCTTCTTATCAGTCCTGAAGGGTCATTTCAACCCTCTTTTTATTAGCCATTAAGCAGGTCATAAAATAAGGAACGTTGCTGGAGCCACTCCAAGGAATGTTTTCCCACGGAGGTATTTTTACCAATAAGATGGACTTTGCCTGCTTTAGGAATAATCTGAATATTTTCACTGATTTTCTAAAAACTTAGTTAACGGGAAACAATTTACTACACGAGTAACTGTCTTAAGCCACTCAAATGTTTAAATATATAAGTAAATACAGAGAAATTTTTCAATACATATTTACAAAAGAAAAAAAGGAAGGGAAAAAATTTTTTAGTAAACATTTAATTTTCAATAATACAAAGAGGGAGAAGTCTGAAGAGCTGCAAACGTCTCTTAAAGCACAGAATAAAAAAGTAAACCTGTACAAAATATTTAGCAGCTTGGATTTATGAATCTTATTGATACGATAATTTAATAATAAAACTAGTAAACAGAAGCAGAAGCGTACACATTTGTGGGGTTAAATTTTTCTTTAAAAAGAGAGAGACAAGAAATGCTGAAGCTAATCTTTATGCTAAAGATTAAAAATCTGCTGGTCTATGAGGAGAGCCGGGGGAATTGAACCTTCATCCTATATACATGATATCCTGCTTAGAATCTAAAAGAATTCATGATACCAAAAGGAGTGTTGTAGATTGCTTCTGAAACTTTCAATATTTGTGACCGAATTTTCAGTCATAATTTTCATCGCGCCTCCCTTCTTACAATAACAATGTATTGATTGCATTTATAATGTACTCTTTGAGGGTAAAACTACAACCCAATACGACTTTAATTATGAACCGTATGTGGGAACTCACGTTCTACACTATCTACGCGACCTGTTTCTGTGGGGAAGAATGAAGAACCACTCAAATCATTCATACTAAAATCCGTTTATTAAGATCTTAGTTTAAACACAGTACACAACAATAATAATCTAAGGAGGAGAATAATCCAGAATGAGAAGACGCAACACGTATTACCTAATAATCGCGCAATTGACAACTAAATCTAACTTTATCGATTAATTCCTATCTCACTAATATACGCACTTTCCTTATAACTTATGTAAATTCGTTTACCGCTATATCCTAGGTAAACAGCTACGCTCCTTATCACTTCTGTTGTGGCTTTGGTCCGACTATGTTCCTTTTGGTCTCGGACCCACTTTTGGTTCGTCTGTACCTGCACGACTAAGCTAATTCCCGGACTTAGGATTCTTCTAAACTTTATCTCAAATCACTTTACAGCTACCTCTCTACTTAGAGACTTCACTTCCCACTTAGCAATCACTTCTACTCTACATAGACCTAGACATAAACCCTCTACTAATGCTAACTTCTAATATTTATATGATTCCTAATTTACATAACCACGTTCTTCCTCTTGAGTTGGTTGGAAAGAATTCTGGCCCCAAAGAACCCAAGAGGACAGTTAGATGAAATCGCGATGAAAGCCCCATCACACGTACTCTAATCATCAAGATAAATATTAAGTTTTGTAAGTAATTTTGTATATGACAAACCCAGGGAGTCACTAGTAATTACTATAAACTTGTTTCTAATTGAATATTGATAAATTAATTATCAAATACTTTGTGCAGTACTGATACATTTATAAGTAGTGTGTATTATATCAGTGTGAATGTGAATTTCATTTTTTATTATATAAAAATGTATTTTGCTTTGTAATTATGTTAAATTGTAAATTATTTTAAGTCTTCGATTTTTCGCGATATGCTCGAGCCCTCAAGTAAGGTTATCACACCCTCCTAGGGGAGCGCGGCCCACAGTTTGAGAAACGTTGCTATAAATTATGCTGGCTGCTTTTATCGAGAAACAACAATATACATAAAACAAAATATGATTTGGGGAAGAAAAGCCAAGCGATTTACATAATAATTTGGTCGATGGCGAAACGAAGATTTGATAATTTAGATTTAAAAATGAAAGAGAATAATTGGTTTTTTAATAAATACTATAGGCAGGTCTTTTTTTGTACATTCTCTCTCTCTCTCTATAATTTTAATTTTTTCTCACCCTCCCATGTTTTGCGCCTTCAAATCTCTTCCGCCCTAGGCATGTACCTAAAGCGGAAAAACGGGCCTGAATCTAGATAAATATATAATTTAATATTAAAGAAATAAAAAAAAAATAAAGATTATTTTTGAGCAAAAATACTTCTTTGCATTAATACTATTTCAAAATTTTTAACTGATGGTTCGTTTTTCAAAAATCTAAAATAGAATCCAGAGGAAAATCACTATATTTTTGCTCTTGTACCATTTATTTTGCTTATTATCATTTTTTATATACCTCAATTGATAGCTGAGTTGAATCTATAATAATACTTCTCTTTTTGTAATCAAAATATATGTAAATGTTCTAATTAAAATGTATATAAATGGTTATGTATGGTGTAATGTATGTAAATTGATTTTGTATTTATTCAGACTATTATAACTTTAAAAAAAAGTCCGGTTTAAATAAAATTATTGTATTGTTGCTATTATAGTGTGTGCTTGCATGCCATTATAACTCCAAACAGAGATCTTGCTTTAAATTTACAATTTATCTCACTAAAAGTTTCTTAAAAATTAATTATCAACACATTTTTCCTTTATCACCTTTATTTTCTGAGTGAGTTTATTAACGTTGCACTATGAAGTAACATGAGGAGTATAGGTGACGGGCTTCATATTTTGATCCTACGTCAAGTGACGAGGACGTCATTTGAGCTGGCACCTCTTCTGCAAACTACCACACCGGGTGAACGGGAGAACTTTGAGAGCCACAGCAGGTTTAACATGCATCGGTTCCTCTACATGGTGAGTTTTCACTGGCACTAGAATCAAGAATGCTTTTAAATATATTAAAATCGTGACAATCCACATATTAAAGCACAAACATTGTTCACGTATCCTCATTCAAAACTTAACTATGCATATGCTACAACGAAGTGGAGCCTCCCACTAAAGCCACCGTAAAACAACGAAAATCCCTCCTTTCTTTCTACTTCAGTGGTCTACAAACTGTTTTCCATGAAACCTGTTTTCTTGGGTTCCACGAGTCACAATAAAAATCTAAATTAAAATTATAAATTATGGTGCAAAAAGGATTGCTATGAAGTCTGTATAACCATGTGATGCTCATCCCAATCATTAAAACTTAAAATTTTACTTACACATAATGTAATTTTATATTTTGTAATATATATATACTTTTATAAACTTTGGTTGTAATATAATAAAAAGGATATTAAAATGTTTTTTTCTTTATATGTGTCAACTACTAGATTGTGAATATTCTATTTTCTGCTATCCCGGGTTTCACAGCCTAATTTTACTATCATTAGTGCAATGTTTTGTACAACTAAATAGTTTTCTAATGCAAAATGCACATTTTTATAATTGTAAAAAAAAACCACCTGTAATGAAGAAAAGGGAACAAACAACTTACGATATATCAACAGATGTTAAAATCTAAATTTAAGCAAGAACAGCTCCTAAATTTTATGGTTGACAATTCATACAAAGTACACAGAATTTTTCACTCTGATATAAAATTTTTTATATTAGTCAGAACAATGAAATTAACAAAAAATATTTCTCTCAACGTGGGTGGCTACAAAAACAGAATATAAAAACGAATTAATCGCAAAAATAGGAAATGCAACTGCAATAGACCTAGACTTTGATAGTTTGAGTAAAAAAAAATTTAGCGCGCATCCCAATTACTAAATGTAATTCATGGGTAGGTGACACTAGGATCATAAATTAATATTATTAATGTATGATAAATTATACGAATATAAAATGTAACATTTTTTTAAAAAATACAGAATTTTTAAAATTATAATTCCATAAAAAGTACCTATACCCTGTAGATCTACTTTAAATATTTAAAGGAATATTCTTCTAACGGAAGGGGATGGGGAGGGTTCCCCGTAAACACCTTCTAAGTGTTTCGTGATTCATAAATGTTTGAAGGCCATTGTTCAACTCGAATTCGCTTGGTGCACCTGCTTTTATGCCTTGGTTGCACCCCTCCTCCTATTTTTAGTTGGGGATTCGTGATTTATTCATTTTCTTTACATCAGTGTTTATCAGACTGTGGGGGGCGTGACAACTCTACAAGGAGGCGAGAGCATATTAAAAAGTCGAAAACAAAAGATTATTTAAAAACAATATTAAATTGCTGAAAGTAAGTAAACAAAATACATTCTGACATGATAAAAAGTAGAATACACATTTACACTGATATATTACACTTATAATAGTATCAGTGCTGCATAATATATTTTGTAATTAATTTAACAATACTAATTTAAGAACAAGTTTAATAATTAACAGTGACCTAATGGGATTGTGTGTCATACATAAAACTGTATTCAAAAATTAACACTTATCTTAATAATTTGAACATTTTATTATATAATGAATCCCTTAAGGTATCCGACTACGTTCGGAAGCGTGATTTTAAAAAGCGCATAAATTGATAATTTTCATGATATTTAGTGTCACTTCGATTAGAATACATGTATAAACTTGTTTTAGGGACACTATGACAAAAAAAATTTATTTAAATACAATATTTTGGCAAAAAATTAATTTAGAATAACCTTTTTTTAAAGCGTTATCCTTTTATGAAAAATGTTTCTATAATAATAATAATATTTTGCTTATATAAAGCAAAGACTTCTCCAGAGAGTCTGAACTAGGATTTTTGAAAAATTCACATTATTTTCAGAGTTACCACTCATTGAAATATAATTATCGGCATTTTTTTCATAAAATTTCTACCCTCTGTTGTAGTAAAACATTAATAAATTCACTCCTAAGTTATATATTTCAAATATTCTAGTTCAGCCTGTGTACAGAGGCCAGAGCCATATACAAACAAAATATTATAATACGATAGCAGCATTTTTCATAAAAGGAGAATGTTTTGAAAATATTTTTCCTTTTTTGTCAAAATATTGTACTTAAATAACTTTTTAACGTTATAATATTCATAAAACAATTTTATATACATTTTCTAATCTAAGTGATATGGCGTGAAGTGAGAATCTATTTTAAGGTTTATTACACGCCATATAAATAATAAAAATGAATGATAAAAGGGTTTAAAAACATATTTTTAATTTACATTATAAAATATTATAAGAATTACAAAATACTTAGGTTAAAAACATGGAAATTGAATAAAGGAGAAAGCACCCCCCTTTCCTCGTGCGAGTCAGAGAGAAGTTAGAGCGGTCCGTTCATATTCGTTACTTCTCCTGCCCCCGGTTTTCCAAAAGAGGAATTAGGGGGGTCCCGAGGCACGCCACAGTCCCCCCCAAGTACCGAAGGTAAAAAACCCCCAAAGAGTTTTTCATATGATAAAAAGTCCTTGATTCACATTTCAGAAAATTCACAAGTACTTGGGTTAATCGGGCCCTTTTCTACCAGAGGAGTCGTCGCTGGTATGGGCAAATTTTGATCAAGTCTAGGAGGAAGTAAAAACCGGGATGGTTACTTTTCTGACTGGGAAGGCCTCTTTGTGTGTGTGTTGAGTCTGTGTCTTTTAATAAAAAAAAGTTGTCTTAAGTCGATCACGGGATCGTGGAGGTCCTGTCATTTATTTTGATTGTAAAGTGCTTTTTTTTGGCCCCAAACCAAAAACTTCAAATGGCCCTTTGATAGGGTGTTGTCAATGATGGTTTCAATCCCTCGACCCAACAAAAACATGAAAAAGCAGGTTTTGAGGGCTGGGGCACGAAACATGAGGTGGATGAATGACGGGAAAACAGGAGTTGGCTTAAGAGTCCGGAATATTTTCTCCTTTTAAAGAGAAACTCGGAGGGATCATTTGGGGGCCCCGGACCTGAAGGTTCAAAAAATTTTTGGAAGCAAAATGGTTTTTCCAAATACCATTTCAGCACAGGTTTTATTGAGGTCCCCCTTTGATGCACGCTCGTAGACCCAGCAGGACCAGGGTAGCGACCCCTGTCCATTTTGAAACCGGAAAACCGAATAGTTTGGGTTGAGGGAAAACGATGAAAACGTTCAACCATACCTTTGGGAAGAAGGGTGGTACGGAGTGGTTCGAATTGTTGTTTTCCCCCAACATTTGTTTCAGGCTGTAAGAAGACGAGACTGAACTGGCCCCTTGGTTATGGTTATGAGGGAGGTCCACCGAAGGCGATATCCAGTTAGCGATGAAGTTTTTGCCAGGGCTTCAGCGGAGAAATGAGGGTTTTTACCCCGGCCATCGGGTGTAGGGGATCAATGCATGTCAACGGGAAAGGTGAAGCCATCAGATGGTGGAAATGGTCCAACTGGGATCGATATGGACGTGCTGAAATCCCCAAGGGTTTGGGAGCAAAAGGTTGCATGGGGCTCACGGTATGCCTTTTGGTTTTTGCATCGTTGGCATGGAATACAGCATCGTGTCCATTTAGCAATGTCCTTCAACATGGACGGCCAGACGAAGCGGTCTTGGATGAGGCGCTTTGGGCACGAATCCCCGGAGGGGAAAGGGGATTATGGAGGGGAGCGAAAACTTAAAAAAGCGAAGTTCCTCTGGCACAAAAGGGCCTCCCTTTTTTCTATTGACACCACAGAAGATTTCAAGAGATTTCCCTTTTTTAAAGGTTTTAATTTAAGGGGAAAAAGTCATTGGAAAAAATTTAAAGGGCTTTTAAGCCCTCATTTTTGGTTTGCCCATCGGCAAGTGTTGAGATCAGTGGTTGAAAGTTTAAAGGGGCTTAATTTTGAGAGGAATTGCCCCCGGACCCTTCAGATCCTGAAACATGTCTGATACCCGTGCTGAACGGGGGATATAAACCCAAGATGCCTTTTTTAGGGGAGAACACAAAACCGAGTTTTTATTAAACCAAAATTTAAAAAGGGCGATAATCTGTGAATATTATAAAATTATGTCCTTCCAGCTGGTGCCAAAAAATTTTTTAAATTTGCTAAGTATATAGCAAGAAGCCCCCCGTCATACGTCCCGTTTTTTGTTTCGGCACTCATTTTACGTGAAAAAAGGGATGGGTTTGAGGACCTTTTTCCCCAAGAATTTAATGCACCCCCAAAATGCGGAGTTGGACGGGGCCAACCAGAAAAACGGGAGCTGGGAGGGGGGTGGATAATTTAGGTTGCAACGTTAGCCAAGAGGTTTTGCATTGCATAAATGGGTTTTGCTTCCTCGTTCCGCGGTGCGGGGGTTTCTTTTTTAAAAATTAGTAAGCAACTTGTTAAGAGGTGCTTTTGTGCTTCGCCACAAACCCCCGTTAAAAAAAAATTTAAAAAATCCAAAAAGCGCCTTAGTTGTGAAATAGTATCTGGTTTGGGAAAATTTGAAAATGGTTTTGACTTTTATGGGGGAAGTGGTTTAACACCCCAGGTGTTAGGGAGAAAAACCCAAAAATTTTTTGGGGGATGTTTTCCCCAAAACACTTTATCAGGGTTTAACTTGAGCCCGGGTATTTTTTTTTAAAACGAGAAAAGTTTTTGATGTAAGTGGTCGGGGTGTTCGTCCTCGGAGGAAAAATGAGTAAGTCATAAAAAATATGGAATACAAAAAATTTAAAAAAGGTTAAGACTTGATGCATTTTCCCGAAATGTTTGACCGGGAAATTTTGAAGTCCAAAGGGCATGGGAGTATACTGAATAGACCAAATGGGGTAGTTACGGCTGTTTTTGGAATATCGGGTGGATTTATTTTATTTGATGATACGTCAGCCAAACCCCAAAATATTAATATAGTTTTTCCTTTCAGATTTTATGCAGTCTTGGGTGTGAGGGGTGAATAGCGATCGGGCCGAAATTGGGGAAAAAAGCCTACGGAAACACCCACAGGGTCGGGTATCCCATTTTTTAACATGCAGGGGGTTTTCCCCCCGGGCCTTTTGACGGACCAAAAATACCCGCGCCATGGTATTTCCGGAAAATTTCTTTTAAAAGCTTTTAAAAAGGGGGGTGCGAGGGGCGAGGTTTTGAAAATACCGGGGCCTTTAGTTTCTAATTTATAAAACCTTTATTCGAAATATCAACCTTTTTCGGTTGTGAAGGGTTAATTAATTTGGGGGTATTGTTTTAAAACCCCTTTTACCCCCCCTTAGTATTTTTCCAATTTAAAATAAATTTTTTCCGACTTAATTTTTTAAAAATTGGCCGTTGAAGAAAAAGTTTAGGTTGGCGTCGATAAACCCCTGATGTTTAGCACGACAAGATTCCCCAGTTTTCCGGGGAAAGAAAAAAAGATGGGGTAAAAACTTTTTTTCTTTGTTGCCAAAATTTGTCTTAAAAAAAAATATCCATTTTTGGGTTTGAAAAATTTCCCAAAAAGATTTCCAAAATTTCTGCGATTGCGAAAAAAGGTTTGAGTTGTTGGGGTACGGGGAAAGCTTCAAGAAAACCAAACGGGACTTTTAAGTTGAGCAATTTTGTTGTTCTTTAAATTTTGCAGTTTTTGTCGATGTTGCTGCAACTGAATAAATTTTGGGAAAAAATTTAGGTCATTGATTTTACCCGCAAAGGAATTTATCTAAGTTTTCGGAATGGGAAAAAAGTTTGCGTTCCAGGGGTGGCCCCCCAAAATTATTTGCCGGGGGGAACCCGCGGGAGCTGTGAAAGGGCGTTGGGCCCTTTAAATTTGCCCTGGGGAGAGTTCGAATTTTAAAACCCCACCCCTTTTGAATGACTTTATTAAACCCCTTTTTTTAAAAACTTTGTACTTTCCGTTTTTAGGTGGTTTTTGGGGAAAAAGTCGCCAGAATTTTTTCTGACCCCAAACAGAACCATAATTTAAAATTTTGTGGCATCATTTAAAATTTTTGCCCAAACGGGGAAAAGTGCCTCAAATCGCCAAAAACCCTAGCGCAGGGTTATGCTTCCAAAAAGGGGTGGTTTTACTGCCATGGGATATCTGGTTACTATCAATTATTAGGCATGTTGGAAGGTAAAAAAAATCTTTTTCGTAAGTATATTTTAGTTGAAAACAAATGTTAGGGAAAGAATTATATTTGGGTAAAAAAATGAATACAGATTAAAAATGTTACATGCATAATAACAAAAAAAAATTTTTTCTTCGCGAAATGGGGAAAAAAAGTTTTAGAAAAAAAAAAAATTTTTCGGCGGGATAAAAAAAACATGAGTGCAAAAGAAAATTTTTAAAACATACAGCCCCACATAAATGAAAAAAAAAAAGCATAAAACCTATGTTTTTCCAGCGACAGCCCCAGGCATGAAAAAGATTATAAATTGATGGTGGGAAGAATCCGAGGATGAGATTAAAAAAAAAAGAAAAAATTAAAAAAAAATTAACGTTATTTCTTTTAAAAAGAACTGATGTTAACGGGGTTGCGTTTTAGCGTGTTCAGGTCACCAATTATGGCGTGAAGTGAGAATCTATTTAAAGGGTTTTTTACACGCCAAAAAAAATAAAAAGGTGAAAAAAAGGGTTTTTTTATTTTTTTTAATTTTACAGCATTATAAAATATTATAAGAATTATTTTACTTAGGTTGGGAAAAGGGGAAAATTTAATAAAAAGGGGAAAGCACGTCTTTTTCCCCGTGGCGAGTTAGAGCGTGTCCGTTCATATCAGTTCACCTTCCCCCCCGGTTGGTTCCAGTTAAGAGGAATTAGGTGGGTGCCGAGGCACCCAAAAAGGGCACTAAATATCATAAATTTTTATCCATTTTACGCTTTTTTAAAATCACGGTTCCAAACCGTTGGATCCTTAACTGTCGATGTCTTGTTATGCGATTAGCTTCCCGATGCCAACCAGCCTTCAGCGTACAAGGGGAGAATCAGAACCTTCGTAGGTCCCTATTGCATTCCAAAGCCTTCGAATAATTTATGGATGGGTGAGAAAAAAATCGTACTGGAAAGACGCTCATATATGTTCTGAAATTTACCTTCGAGTGATAGATGTTTATATACGCCGGTGCCCTAAGAGGTTAAAGTTGTATCGAATACGCAAGTAAGTTTACGAATTACTGCATTGTTATTGGTATGAGGGGTTGCGATGAAAAGTTATATAATATTGGGTCGCGAATATAGAAACTTTGAGAAGCACTGCTTTACATTATACTTGGCATAAGCGCGCCTGCATCGATAGATCTAATTTCAGTCATTTTTGATGTGTGAGGCTAAGTAGCGTAAAATAAATTAGCACTTGATATCGTAGTGTCGCGAGCTGAAGACAATCTTGAGTTTATTTTGCAAATTTTACTGTTGTATCCTGCAATTCTAAGGATTGTTTATCTACAATAAATTCCATTGCTCTTGAGGAACTGTTTTACTCTTTGATAGCATGAAACCCACAATCAACGTAACAATATCCTTAACTTTTTAAGGAATTTTTTTTTTTAAAAGTAAAAAGGGATATTTAACAGGATTTATTTTTAATGCCTCTAAAATCCCATTCCAAGAGAATTAGATTTACAAAAAAAGGGAAATTTGCAAGACTTTATTAGGAACAAAGGATAAAGAAAATTATATACATGTGAAGGGCCCAGGGCATGCGCCCTGACACGTACTCAGCTCGCTTCGCAGGGAGGCGATCCACAGACCCAGCCGAGACAGAACTCTGTCTACTTATGAGCCTCTGGGCGTTTAAATGTTTAACGCGTAAAACAGTATTCCTGCAATTGTGTTAACTGTTAGAATAAACAGTTTTGTTTGTTAATTCTCAGTTTTTACTGGCTAGCGAAACATACCCATAATCATTATACATACATTTTTCTGAAAATATTTTCTAGGTTTTTTATTTTTTGAGTATTTCCCAAAACAGAGATAGTTTGCTTCTTCAAACCAAATTTTTCCGACAAATCCTGCATACTTAGCCCTGGTGACAAGAGCTTTATATTCGAGGTTCTGAAATTGTGCAGTCTGAGCATCCTAATGTCTCTTTTTAATTTAAATATTGCTCAACTTAAAAATCTAGTATTCGTTTTTCATTAATGTAGCAGAACAGCTCTAATAAATGACTGGGTTTAGCTAAAAAAATTTTGTACACTGTCTGAATGAGTCATTCCACAATTTAGTCACTTTTTGACATGAATTGGTAGGATAAGAAAACTTAAAGCAGTTATTGCACTGCCCAAGTTTTTTTTTAATAAAGAGTATGTGATTAATTTTTTAAAGAGTGGTGTTCAATCATTTTGGACATGCTCCTAGAGATTGGAACACATTAATTAATGTCCTTTGTTTGACCGTTCATCTATTTTAACCTTGACGCAGTAAAACCCCTAGTCCAAAATCTTTTCACTTTTGCATTTAGGATTGAATTTCTATATTTTATTACTATATCTTTTAACGTTTTTAACAAATATTTGGCACAGCTTGGATGAAACTAACTTGTGCGATTAAAACCTACGTCTACTCATTCCTTCACACGCTTAATTAATGTGTATTCGCAGCTAGAAATATTTTTGAACTACCTCTTTGCACTTCTGCTCCTTCCATTACTCGAAATTGTGTATAAATTCTCATGAAGGTAACAACTCATTTATGTTGTTTCTAGCAATTTTTCCGTTTTCTATCCAACTGTTGTGCAATATGTAATGAATAGGAAAGGGGTGACTACTTGTCAAATGACTTCTAACATGTAACTCATTTTATGTTTGGAATAATTTTTGACAGGTTTTGTGTGGTGGCTGTATTTCTTTTTTGGTTAACAATTTTCATATTTTATTAGCAAAGAATTCTTAAGCTAATAAAGAAAAAATTTACCTTTCATAATTTGACCAACCCATTTTTTTCCAGCTTTCTTTTAAAATTTAGAAATCTTTTTTCTGGAAATGTACAAGCAAAATAAATATTTCTTTATTTTCGAAATGGCTTCAAACTTAGATAAAAAGATTTTTTAAAAAAATTTCAAATGAATTTTTTTAATTCAGAAAATAAGATTTTTAATGAATAGTGTGCAAGGTTCTCATAAACGTAAATATATTTTCTACTATCAATTTGGAAAAAAAAAAAAAGAGAGAGAGACAAGTTTTAGACTTTTTAATGTATAGCATTGAAGTTAGGAAGCATAATTTATTTTCAACAGCAAAGAAACATTTTCTCTTTACTGTGCATTTATGCAGACAAAAAAAAAGTGTGTTTTACCAACTTAAAATATTATTCCTCTGCTTTAATACTAATGATAAATATTGTTTTTAGTCAAGCACTGACTATAGAAATAAGACCATTTCTGCATTCTTGGGGAAAAAAAATTAAATGAATCTAATTCCAGTAGGAAAATAATTTGAATAACACAAATATAATGGGTAACAAACTTATTTATTGTATAAAATTTACAAACAGCATTATTCAACAAACATGAAATAGTGATAAAATTAATGTGTATATAATGAAAAAAAAAAAGCAGTTGCATATATATATATATACTCTAACACAGTGCTCCGCAACCTTTTTATCGCTGTGGACCGGTCAACATTTGTTAATTTTACCGTGGCCCGCTGAGGGGGAGGATATCGATTGTTTATATTTTAGACTGTTTTGATTTAATAACTTTAATTTAATTGTGACTTCTGAATATAATATAGCTATACCAAAAAATAAATATAAAGTGATCTAACAAGGAATATTAAGTGATATTCATAAAAAAAATAAAAGAGAAATAATTTAATGTTTCTGGTGTGGACCGGTAGAATTTGATCTACGGGCCGAGGGTTGCGGAACACTACTCTAACATACAATATAAAAATATCGAAGGTTTTTCTGTAATAGTTGCTGCTGATTGTTAATGCAATGAATCCTTTATCACTTGTTTTTGTTTTTTTGATTATTTGAATGAATAATAAAAAAACAGTCTCTGTAATATTTCGAAAATTAAATTTTCACTTTGGGAACACAAGGAAGAAATTTTGCACAAAAACTTTTGAAATTAAAGTGCTTAGAAAAAAAATTATTAAAATTTGAGGTTTAAGTAGGAGAAAAAAAAATTCAAATACTCTGGTTTTTATATATACAATTTGTATAATTAAAGTTTGCTAAAGTGTGGTATACGTTTTTTTTGCAAAGTCAAATATTTTTTTTAGTTATTGAATACTTAGCATCTGTAATTATAATAATAATATGATTAAGGAGCTTTAAATACCATTTTAAAAATATAATAAGCAATTTTTTAAAAACAGAATTAATGTTAGCTCTTATCACAATTTTTATTGAAAATAAGGTTCAAATGTCTGTTGTAACAAGTAAAATATGTTAATGAAGTAAAAAGAATGAAATTTTTTCATTCTTATGTGAAACAAATTACCCAAAAGTATAAAAATTTCAGGAGGCCAATCCAGGCCCAAGTTGGGGGATTTTCATGATGCAAAAAATAGACAGCATCCATGCCATATGATTATGTGGCATATTAAAGATGCCTAGAGTGCCTGTCTGGCTTGAATGCTCACAACAAAATTGAATTTTGAGCACCATTTCACATTGTCAGAGTTCAGTGCTTTCTTCTGAAGAGGAAACTGAACATCAAAATTATGATGTGGCAATTGGTGTATACCTATATAGTGCAGCACTAAAAAGAGATACCAGCTTCCAGGGATTGTACGAGATCTGCAATGGTGATATACCAATCCACAGCCCCTATTTGAAAAAAAAAACTCTAAAAGTATAGCAGAAAAGTGAAATGATTTAAAGTACACAATGTTGGAATATGAAATATATCCGTTTCCTTTGATCACTTTATGCATTTTATTACAGAATATATATATTTCCCATAATTCAAAAAAGAAAATTGAGATTAAATGTATTTCTATTATTTACCTAGAACTTTTAAGCTTAGGACACATTTTCATTCTTTAAATGTTGTCAAGAAATATTTAATAATTCATGAACCATCAAAATATTAAACATTTGCGAGATCTACTTAATATTTTGCTCTACATATGTTCTTCAAATAAAATATCAAAATACACATTTTAAAATACCATCAGGAAAAATGTAAATAGTTCTTAAGTAACTTAAAGGGGAGGGGGAGAGGGAAAAGTTGATTCTCATTTTAAGATGATCTATCTGAAAGTTGTATTAGTAGGATGAAAACCTAATATATGTAACTTCAAATGACGCAAGAGAAAAAAACGCTTTCCACAAGTTTGACATTGAAACTGTCTTTCCTCCATATGAGTAAGATCATGTTTCTTCAAATCTTTGATAAAACTTGTTGTATATTTACAATGCTTACACTTGAGTCTTGGATTTGGAATTTCAGATTGAAAAATTGGGCATAAAAATTCCATTTCAACATATTCTGAAAATATATGCAGAATTAATTATTCAAAATAAAACAATCAGACAACTTAACATGATTCACAGCAACAGAAATATTTTCCTACTAATTTATAAGATTCATTTCATAAATTCCATAAGGAGTTCACAATAAAAAAAATTAATTTTTAGGTCTCTACTGGTAAATCCTTACCATCTATTTTCTAATTTCAATTACCTTTTATGCTTTAGAATTATCTTGATCCCTAAATAAACAATCGCAAAACAGATTACAGGTAAGGTAAGAATAAAGTAATGTTATTTTCTTTGTGATAATATTACTTTTCTTATATTTTTACAAGAACTGAAATATAATTAACAGTAATTAATACAGTTTGTTTTAATCAAAGAAATTTTGGTAAGGAAAGATATTAATACTAAATAAAAATTCTTAATCATAAGTTTTAATAATAACACATTTTTTTCATATACCAGTGATGCACACAGGAATTTTTCAAGGGGGAGGGGGTGTCCAGGATCGAAAGTTCATCATTCTCCGATCATGCTTCAATTCGCACCCAACAAATCCTTTTGATTTTGTCAATTTTTGGGAACAAAAACAATAAAAAGTTAATAAATGAAATTAATTATTAATAACAATTACTACAGTCTCCCATCCAATTCAGTGGTTAGCAAAACTGACTGCTGTGCCATA
Source organism: Trichonephila inaurata madagascariensis (assembly GCA_019973955.1). NCBI lineage: Eukaryota > Metazoa > Arthropoda > Arachnida > Araneae > Nephilidae > Trichonephila > Trichonephila inaurata. The sequence continues at coordinate 13,678 of BMAV01002421.1, read as the reverse complement.
GGGCCTGGGTTCGAATCCCGGAGAAGACATCGATGTTTGTAAATGTATAGTGCCTTTGCGGCATGGGGTACTCTAAATAGTCATCAAGCTGCAAGTCCTCTTGTGAGGTTGGTGGAAGGGGGGACGCCCCTGCTCTTCCTCCTTCCAAGGTGTTCTTCCTTTAAATTGGGGTGGAACTGAGCTAAATCGTACTGTCACCTATGATGCTCAAGGCTATGGCCAATGACAGTCTTATATCTAGCCCTTTGCCATGATGAATTTCATGGGCCTGGATCTGAGGCAGTTGAGATGAGGTGGCATAAGAAACAACAACTCAATTAAATTTTACATACTATATACATAGGATTATAATCAATCGGAAAAAAAAATAAAGGGCTATAGGTGTGGGGGGTCCAACCCACTCAAACCAAAATGCTCAAATGAGTGCGATAAATACTCATTAAGATCAATATCTGAAAGATTTTTAAATAATACATTGAATAAAGATTAAATGACTTAACTGGACCATGGTACATAAGCAGAACACTTGATAATTATCTTATACATTCCATGATAATAATTTAATAACACAAACAAAAACTTTTATTAGATATTTTTAGAAGTATAAATTTTAAAACAGAATGTCTTAAAATTTCTTGTAAACAAGAAACGATGCTTGAAAATATATTTTTCATCCCATACGTTTAAAAGTATATATATTATTAAAAAAAAGCGTAATATTTCTTTAGGCTGGTTATTTCTGAATTACTAAATGCAGATTAAAATATTATATTAAAGAAATTAAGCATATTTCATATCTGACCACATTTTCTTATAGCAAAGATTTTTCTTCATTGAATAAAATTATCTTAAAGAGGAAAGATAAAGGATATCAGTGATTTTTAGAGAAGTTTTAGAGGAATATTAAAATTGAAATCATGTGTAAAAAATATAAGAACCAACAAAATTTCATCTTGATTTAAAGAAAGGAAAACTGCCAATTAACAGTTGCTAAACAGTAGTTGTGATTATTTAAAGAGAGGTATTTTATTATTTGGTTGCATTATATGTATATATATATAACACATATAAATCATTAATTTAAAAATCTTTTTAGAGTTGCTCTTTCCTATCCTCTCCCATTAGAATTATTGAAGAGTCCACATCTTAAACCAAACATACCAATATGAAAATCTAATACATTAACTTTTACCCCCAAACTTTCAAATTTAAACACAAGCCATGGTAATCATTATAATGGGCATGATTACAAGCCCTTTTAAATATCACCTAAATTTGTTTACATATCAAATTATTAATCAGAAAGAAAAAAAAAGTTAAACAAAGTTTATTTCGGTAAATAAACATATATATATGAAATCCACCAAAGAGCCAAAACATTATGATTACCTTTTCAATTACATATTACACCACTTTCTGCCTGTAAAACAGTTGCAACTTGCATAGAGATGGATGCCACAAGTTTTTGGTAGATAACTGGATACAGGTAGTACTGATTGTCTAAGCAGTGATCACATAAAGTCGAGACATTCTGACATAAAAATGTTTGATCTCTGAGCTGAAAACTGAAATGTGCTTTTATCAGATAAAGATCTGCTGAGTTAGGTGTCCAGGACATTAATTGGAATTCATGTTTATGCAACTCTAACCATTCTAACACAATTCTAGCCTTCTGATAAAGGACATTGCCCTGCTGGAGTCTTCCATTTCCAGTTGAGAAAACAGTGGGCATAAAAGGGTGTAACTGATTTGGAAATATGTTCAGATAGTCTACAACTTCACTATCCCTTCCATCAGAACTAAGAGTAACAGTGTCACCCCTGAGAACATTCTCCAAAGCATAATACCGCTCCCACAAGCCTGTGCATGACCTGCAGATGGCTTCCTCTTACATGATCATTGACATAATGAATGAGAAATCACGAACCATCCGACCAGGTAACTCTCTTCCATTTTTCTATGATGCAGTCTCGATGCTCCAGCGCTCACTGTAGGTGTAGTTGACAATAACGCTTGGGCAACAGAGACCCCTCAAGTGGGACATCTGCTGCACAGTTTCATATCCAACAGTGCCCGATGAACTATATGTTCTGAAACACTTGCACTTGGAACTGCATTGTACTAGGCTATCAATTGACCCACTGTTTGAGGTTGAATTTGCTTTACTAAGCGGGGCAGTCTCTGACATTCTTTGTCTTTGATGATGCGTGGATGTGCAACATCTTGGTGTCTACTGCTGGTTTCACTGTGATTTATCCATTTTACACAAATACTAAAAACAGCAGATCACGAACCACCTACCAGTTACGCTGTTTCAGATACTTGTTCTGAATCTTTGGACCATTACAATCTGCCACCAGCTGCCTTTTCCCTCTCAAAAATTCAAGAATGATACCTTACTTTCTCCAGTAGTATTTAAAACCATTCCCCCATAATCATGAAACTTCCATGTCATCCAAACAAGTTCATTGAAAAATGTGGAGGTGTTTATAATGTTTTGGCTCAACAATGTATGTTTTCATTTAATATAAATATGCCATGAAAGAAATGTTTTAAATAAAATACTTAATACAAATGAAATAATAGTAATTCTACAGAAAGTGCATAACTCACACAATTAACTAGCATTCAGTTAAATGGGGGGGGAGACTTTTCAGCATGTGTGATCATAATTGTAACAAGATAATTTATAGTTAATAATGCAGAAGAAAAGAAAAAATTTTATACTGCATTTGAAAGAAAAAAAAAATGAATATTTAATACAATCAACATCTTCATAAATAACCATTGGTACATTAAGGAAATATGAAGATAATCACAGTAATATATACAAACTGATATCTAACCATTAGTAATAGAAGAAATATAAATCATTCTGAAATTTTTGACTAAATGAATTACATTAGAAAGAAATGAAATGACAAGTTATCAAATAAGTATGATACACAAGTTTTGATCCAAATTAGAAGACATAGTAATATAAGCTGTAAAATATAAATCACCAATTTAAGAAAAAAATACCTGAATCATTTTAAAATTACGGAAATAAGAAAGTAATACAAAAATAAAAGCTAGAATATGAAATAAATAATTGCTATTTTTTTTATTAACTGAATTATCAACACTTATGCACATTCCTTAAGGCTGTTTTCGCCAAATGTACGAGAGTTTGAAATAAACATGAAGCACATTTTTGGACGGAAAAAAAATTGTCTATTTTCATGAAAATTTGTAACATTGCAACTCATGCATTTTTTTAAAATAATATTAATATAATATAAGTATTCTTAAATTTTAAAAATATTCCATAAGTAATTTATTTTTCCTTTTAACATGTAAAGGGATGGCTCATTTAGCATGACTGTACAGCAGAAAAGTTGTGAAACGAATTTTATAAATAAAAAAATATGGCAACTCAAATAAAAATGAGTATTATGATAAAATAAGTGATTTTCTAGAGGAAAATATTCTGAATTCGGGTTCTATTGTTTAACATTAGTTGAAGAAAGCCTTAAAAAACCAGGTAACAGAAAATGCATAATTTTGATTAATCAAAACTTTAGAATACTTCATCAACAACTATAAGTTAGCTAAAATATGATTCAATTAATATATTATTGATATAGTTTATTACTGTGCAGTTCTTAAAAAATATATTAAACATTTCTAAGCAATTTTAATTGAAAGTTATTACATTGGATTTTAAATTAGAGACAGAAAGGATTTAAAACAAAAGACTGGAATGTATAAAATAGAGAATAAAAATTATGTTTTGGGTACACAATCAAAGAAAAATATGTGGATCCCTTCTTTAAATTGCATTAAAGAATTTAAATTGTTTTAAATGCATTAAAATTTTATGTAAAACTCAATATGAATATCATTATTATTGCAGTATAGAAGCTTAGTTGTAAAACAGAAATCTTGGTACTTACATATTAGCCTCACCACAGCAAAATTTGCACCACATGATTCACACCATGATATCAAAACAACAAACTTTCTTACCTGTTTTATTTGAAAGATTTTACATGAAAATTTTTCTGTGGTGGCACTAATACATAAGTTCCAAAGTCTATATATATTATTTTAACAAATACTTTGAGGATGAAATTATTCTGTAATATAATGAACATGTTGTTCCCTGAATTTCATTCATTTTATATATCCTTGCTCCAAATGATAATAAACTAATGTAAATGCATCTAAACTTCATATGATCCGGAGAATATACATATTAAAAAATTACAGTTTTTAGCACACAATTAAGTGAAAATAATACTTATATCAATAAAACATAATACATAAATCTTTGTTAAATTTTTTTTAAAATTTTTTGAAAATTGTATGTATATAATTTTGTAAGAAATACTTTATATATAACCTCACTTAAAAGTTAATAGTTAAAAATTAACCCCCTTCTTTTGTATACTGAAAACATTCCGATTATTCGAAACAAATGAACTGTCATGTTTCTTTAGGTAATGCTTCTTCAAATGATGTTTCAGCATGAATTTCATTCCACACACATGACACTTGTGATTCCTTTCACCTGTGTGTGTAAGAATATGGTTTTTCAAATTGGTTGACACATCAGATGAATAAGGACAGTAAATGCATTTGAACCTATGGGCTACAGGATACAAAACCATTACTGCACCTGGAAGAAAATAATGTATCAATTTAAAAATATATATATTAATTTAAGATATTATACAATACTACAAAATATCAAAAACTTTTACACAATAAATATGGATATATGTTTATACTATTGCAGCAGTAATTTTAAATAGAATTCCTTTTCTTATCCACTATTTTGAGTTGGAGAATATGCAAATTTTATTTGCAAATACAACAGTTTTTTAAAATTAATACACTCCTGCTAGGGTTCAATCCAGGGATTTTAGGATTACATTATCCAAATTCCAGGAATTAGGATTGGACTATTTATTGAAGATACTTACCCGTTAGCATAGTTGAAATTTAATAAAACTGAAAATATAATTAAAAATTGGTTTAATATTAATTTTATAGAAACAAAAAAACTTAATTCATCATAAAAAACAAATAAAAATAACACATAATGAAATTAAAAAGTCATTTCTTTAGTTTCTGTAAATAAGCTTTTAAAAAACACAGCTCGAAAAGTATTTCTTTGTTCAAATGGCTTCATATTTTTGTTACAAACTGTACAGCGGAAGAATAAACTTTTTTTGGATTCTATACTAGAGGGTGTTATCATCATTAAATAGGAGTATGTTTTTTTCAGGTAGTCACCAAGTTCCCTCCATTTTCAAAAGACATTCCCTTTTGAATTTTTGATGACAGTGTCTCAAATCTAACAGATTCCATTGGAGCATGTATATCTAGTTGTTCCGTTACACTTAATGGTTTTTGTGTATAAATTGATCCAGTTATTGAATCAGAATGTGAATGAATTTCCAGTGTTACCTTATTTGACATAGAAGGTCCACAGTTACATGAACTGTTAGTAATGCAAAGGGATTTGAAGTATCTCGTCTTTCAAGCAGGTCTGCTATTAATGGCATTTAATTGAAGAAGGAAATATGAAACAATGTATTCTTCAGATGTTGCCACTTAGATCTGTGTGTGGTTCTCTCATACGAGAAATGAGAGCTACATATATTTTTTTACTTATACCACTTATAATTGCACCAAAAAATTCTATGTACACATTTCATAAACAAAATATAAATTTTTCAAGAATTAAATTCTTAGAAAATTTTGATTAGAAAAAAAATTTTAGAATATAATTTAGACAAATATTAAATCCCTGGATTTCGGGATCCCAGGGCTGCAAACCCCAACTCCTGCTGAATCTATGAATCAACAAAAATTTCAAATAGAAGAAAAAATAGTGCTCTATAAGATATGAATAATGGATAATTATTTGCACAACCTACAAGACACTAATTTTACTTACATAAAATTTATGTTATTGTAATAACAAATATATTATACATATGTGTGCCAAATATACATATAATTGTATATTACAAAATAACTCTTACAGAATATATGATACTTATCAGAGGGATAGGACCACAAAGTGAAATATAGGAGCATGTCAAAAATATACAAAAAAAAAATTGAATACTCTTATTTGGATAATATCGCCGCTATTCTTATTTACAAATTGGGAAAACATTAACCAAACCATGATCTCTACAACAAATAAATTCTGAATATATTTTTAAAGGTTTAAAATCTTTTTCAAGTGGTTCAAGATATTTGGCATAGTCAAAAAAAGTTTGAAAAGTTATACCAATCTTTGGATAACTTTTATGTTTGGAACTTTTATTAGCAAACTTTTGTTATCTTTGTATATTTTTATTTTCATACATATTTACTCAAAGGATCTTCATTTTAAAATATGATTTTAATACTGTAAACACTAATGCATATTATCAAAAAAAACATTTTACACTAGAATGTTGGTTGATGTTCAAAAATAAATGTTTTGTTTTTAAATTCAAGAACTTTTAAAAATTTTAAACCATCAAAACTTCCTAGACTTATCTTCTAAGACATTTAAATTGTAGTTTTATAAAAAGTGCAATTACTTTCATTGAATTATAAAAACAAAAATTACTCTATAGATACTTCGAAAGAAATTGACAATCTTTTTCTCACAATATAAAAATTATATTTTTTCCCTTTTCTGTGATATATTTTTTGTGAGGTGCCAAATTCACCTTTTTTCCCTCATGAGACTTAACTTTAAATACTTTCCAAATTTTCTTGCTTTATTTCTTTGGGGTCTGTACACTAGTTTAATAAAGTAATGATAGTAGTTAATATCCCTATGACATCCTTCTAAGAAAAAATAAATAATACTCGACAGCTTGAGAGAGTACACTTTCGGTGAAGCTTTTCAGAAAATAAAGTTAAACCTAGAAAACTTTTACATATTCTAAAAAATAGTATGATTGATTTTTTTAAAGAAAATTTCTCTCATATTGATTTAAAGAAATTATTTTCCCCACATAATTTAAATATTGATAAAAAAAAATCACTATTATACAATTAAAAACAAAAGAAAACATGAAAATGGATCTCATTATACATTAAAAATTTAAAGTATTAAATTGAGAAATGAATAAATATATAAGAAATTAGACAATGTATACAAAATTTCATACAAATGAATCCACAATATGAAGCTCAAAACTGAAAATTTATATTTTTCAAAAAATATGCAGCACATTTATAGAATTACATATATTGGTTAAAATGAAAAATTTTTTTAAGTATATTCATACTCATGCATGAACTTCCGAAATTTATGAACTGAGAAGTACTACAACAAAATTACTAATATTACAAGAAAAAAAAAAAATCAGAGTGATTTTATAATACAAAATGATTTGGTTCAAGTGTAGTATAGGGGGCACTTCAGATTTGGCGATTTTTATCTTCATATTATGGTGAGATATCGAATTCATTATAAAATAAATAAATAATTCTGAGAAAAGTACCTTGGCGACCACTTTTAGTAGCCAAAAAAATGGACTGCGCCAAGTGCCCCCCTATACTACACTTGAACCAATGATTTTTCACATTTGTAATGACACAATATCACTAATTCACAAATTAAAATATCACAAAGGTACTATGTTATTGTAAAAATTTCGATATTATCATAAATTTGAATATATGAATAACTTGCAGATCTGAGTTTTGTATCTAAATCCCAACTTTTAACATTCTATGAAAGGAAACATTGATGAATTTTTGCAGGATTCCTGTTGAAAAATGAAAAAAAACATTGGGACATATTTCAAACAAGAAAACGATGCTATTCGTCGAAAGAAAAAAAAGTTACGTTTACTATACAATTTTTAAGTTCACAAAAATTTTTCAAGTACTTTAATATTAAAGTGTAGTATGGGGGGGAGGGGCATTTGGAGCAGTCTTTTTTGGTAACTAAAAGCGGTTGCCAATGTACTTTTTCGAATTATTTATTTTAGAATGAATTCGATATCTCACCATGACATTTAGACAAAAATCGCCAAATCCTAAGAAAAATCGCTAAATCCGATGTGGCACTCCCCTATACTACACTAGAGCCAGCTTTTCTTGCGAAAAATATATGAATAATTGTTAGCGAAATTAACAAAACCTGAAAATTATTCTAATAATTATAAGACTTTAAATTTATTCCTTGCTAAACAATTCAAAACTAATCATATCCATTTAAATATTTATTGGCTTTTAAATTTAATTTGCATTGTAAAACATTTTCTGATAAATTTAATCTAATACTTTGCACACATTGATTATTTTACGAAATATGGAGCAATAACTTTTCGGTGACCAATCCTCCTACTTTAGGGAAGACAGTCCTTTTTTATTGTGTTTCTGTCCTTCCCCAAAACTATCAAATTTTCACTTTTTTAAAAATCAAATCACTATCAACTTTTCACTATCTATAAAAAGTTAACATTCGAGGTTTTAACCAGTTCAAAATACGCCAAGATTACTAAACTGAGCGAGTATCATTCAAATGTGGCTGTCCGTCTATTTGATCTTCTTACGTCTGGCTACGTCACAGAGCTAGAGTTAATGAGTTAGAAGTTGTTCTCGGTTCTTCCGCAACATAAAAAAGTCTGAAATACAATTACGCCTTTTACAGAAAATACATAAAAAAAAATGAATTTTTAATGTCAGTTTTGGGTTTATATAAGATTGAGACTATTTATCTGTTCTTAGATTAATAATTTATGTGTAGTTGAAAAGATTAAAATATTAGAAATTTGTTTGCATATAAAAACACTGAAAAAAAAAGTTCCTTTACATATAGGATTCTTTTTTGAAGTAAAATTTCAAATTTTCTTTTGAAACAATTAATATTTTTGTAAAGTTAGGAAATCTCGTTTTTTAAACATAAAATAAGAATTTTAGAAATTTATTAAAATAGTATTAAATAAACAAAACTAATATTTAAAATTTTTTTTCTTCCCTTATATTTTTTATTTATTATTACATAACTATGTTTACTTGGGAAGTCTTTAATATTCGAGGTTGGAACCAGTTCATAACGCGCCTAAATCCCCAAACAGAGCGAGTATCATTCAAATGTGTCCGTCTATTAGATCTTCTTATGTCTGACTACGTCACTGAGATAGATTAAGGGGACACGGTACCCTGTACACAATTTCTTTTACTTAAGATATTTATAAGAATAAAATTATATATACTGTATTCAAACATATATGTAATAAACATTTCATAGGCAAAATACTATTTTTAAGCAAACAATAATTTTAAATTTTAAAATTATTTCAAATTATTAAAATTCCTACTACTTTTACAAATTTAAATATTTTTGAACCATTTTTTCCCCCTGATATTCCTGGAAGTATTTCCCACAATTCTGTGCATGGGATTGGTATTACGAGAGATACTTTCATTTTTAGAATTTTTTTTCTTTTAGACACTATAAAAAACAGTAAAAAAACAGCTATATCTAACTTTATAGATTTCTAAAAAATAACTGTTCATCTAAATACTTATTCCATGCACAGAATTATTAAACATATTATATTAAATAACAGAAAAAGTTTCAAAATTATATAGTGAATATAAAAAGCCTAGCATTTTAAACACATGATCATCATGAAAAAATAAGAAGCTGAGAAAAGCAATTTAAAGTTTTTGAAATAAAAAAAATAATTGAAAGAGCTAAAATATAGTATCCATTTTAATATATATTAAAATTCAAGTTGTACTAAGTGTTTTTAATGTAAAATTCATCCTGAATTAGCACATATTAAAAAGTAAATAAATTAAGATTAAATGGAATGAAGTGATACAAAACAGTAAAAAAACAGCTATATCTAACTTTATGGATCTTTTAAAAAATAGCTCTTCATATAAATCCTTAAGCTATGCACAGAATTATCAAACATTTTATACAAAACAAACAGGAAAAGTTTCAAAGATTTATAATGAATACAAAAAAAGCCTTAGCATTTTAAATATATGATCACGATGAAAAATGTAAAGTTGTGAAAAACGTTTAAACTTTTGAAAGTCAATAAAATACATGAAAGTAAACCTTGGCCTTCATTCTTACATATATTACAATTTAGGTCATAGTAAATATTTTAAGACAGTAAAATATATTCTAAGTTATTAAATATTATTAAATAAATATATTAAAATTAAATGCATTAAAATATTACAATGTATCAAATGCACTAACAATTTGTTTTGAAATTATAAAACATTCATTTTAAGTTCATATTATAATTATTAATAAATATTATTGAAAACTACCCTGCTCATATGTAATTCCTTCTTTTAAATATCAATGAGGCGCTACCACTTTTTTGCTAACACAATTTTTTTTCTGTTAAATTGGCGCATAATTGCCAATCTTTTCCTTCTGCAAAACTCTACGATAGTCTCACCAAATAACAGCTAACATTTTGATTGCTTATTTAAAGCGCTCATTTTCCTTTGCAAATTTTCTAATGATTTTTTTGTACCAAAATTGAATTCACAAACAGCAATAGTTACTCGACGTAGTGTCGCTGACGCTTTTCTCAACCTTTTTACCCCATATGTATGCCGTAGCTCGCTTTGCATTTTGTGTCACATTATCTTATGCATCTTTTGAAGGAAAGTTCATTTGGAAGCCACCTGATATATTTGCATAATTTTTTGGCTAAAATGAGCTTCCTTCAAGGGTGTCTTCACATGCTTTACATGAGGACCCGTACTTCACCAATTTAAGCAAGAGCAGCCTGAAAAGCACCAAGCATTCGTATTGACACATTTAAAATGTTGAGTTTTGGTCCGCTTGATATACTATGAAAACAACAATGTTGAATAAATTGCAAAGTTTCTTCATTGCTTCTACGCCCTTTGTTCGAAAGTGAATGGCATTTTGATAGTAACGGACAATTTTTTAATTGTTCTTCCCTTTAAATCCGCCACAGGATTTCCTCCCCAAGGAAAAACACCTCTTGCCCGCCATTCTTTTAACAGCTTTTCAGAAAAGATGCAATTTCCAGCTCCTCTTGCTAACATGGTTTATGCACTCTTTCTTTTATTTTATCTCCAGACCATAAACTCTTAGTATTTCTTAAATAATACTTGGGATATGTTTTTGCATCACCATCTGACACATTATTGTCAGCAGGTATCGAAAAACTACTATCTTCATATCTTTGCCATAATTTAAGAGCAGTCTCTTGTTCCATGGCACAAGATGATCCTATGTGATTGATTGCACATGAAGATATATGGCCTTCATACCACATATGAAATTCTGCTGAATTTTCTCCCAAACCAGATTTTGTGTGTTCACATTCAATACAGCGTTTTGACATAATTTCAAAAATCATGACAAATCCAGTAAGAAGGGGAACTAATTTGATAACGGGGGTAATAGTGCCAAGTACTGCTTGTTGCTGGAATGAAATCCAATATGGTGGTCTAGCGGTAATTTAATGATACAGAATAATTTAAAAGAATTGTTTTGAAATATATTTCAATGTATTTCAAATGAAAAATATAGGAAGAGATTGAGAATAACCTAGATCAATCAATAAATAATGAATAACATATGTAATAAAGGAACATGAACTAATAATAGTATTATATATAAGCAGCATATAATAATCCTATAATTTTATTTTTATCAGAATTATATATAATATTCATATAGTATGATTTTATAACGCAAGTATAGAAATAAATAATCATAATATAATTAAATAGTAATTATTAAAAAGAATAATCGGTCAATTAAAAAATAAAAATAATGCATAAGAGGAACTTGTAATACACAACTATAAATAAACATAAGAATAGCTGTAAATAAACAAATAAATAGTTATAAATAAATAAGATGATAATTATAAATAAGATAATAATTATAATTAAATAATAATTATTATAAATGAATAACAATATTAATTATAAATAAAACAATACACTTATAAATAAATAACAAATATGTAATAATAGTTATAAATAAATGCTAAAAAGACAGTTCAATTATAAATAAATTTAGTCATTATATGCGATGATTACACATAGTAATAATTGCATTTTTTTTCATTATGAATAAAATAATTACATAATGTATGTTAAAATTAACTTAGAATATCAATTACAAAGTAGTGAAAGCTTGGTAACATGAAACTTGCACTGCAAGTTCCTTCCAACGAGCATCATCACCGAACAAAAGAACATAAAAACACTTTTAAAACGAAAAATAAACTATTTATAGCGATAATTAAAAGCACAACACTTATTCTTTTTAAGAAAAATATTCAAGTACTCACTCATTTTAGAACTATCCATATTCGTGCACTCTGAATTAAACAAAGATAAAATAGAAAATTAAACTGAAAAAGGTTAAATTTTTAAAGAGATTGTCTAAAATTTAAAAAGGGTTATAGGGGGAAAAACGAAAAAAAGTTAGGGCCCCCAATTACGTTACCCCCATGGCAACACATCGACAGACGAAAAAAATATTAAGCTATATATTGTAATATTTTTTATTAGCTTCCTACCCCCGTAAAAATTGGGGAACTGTTTGAAAACGGGGGAATAAAAGGTGTTTTCGTGATAAGGATCCCCCAAGCAGGTTTTTCCCGGGGACTGCCCAATATGGGGGTACAAATTTTTAAGATACAAATTTTAAAAAATTTTTTTTGAAATACTTTAAATGTTTTTCCCCAAATAAAGATATAGGAGATTGAGAAAACCTAGATCAATCAATAAATAATGATTAATATGTAATAAAAATACTATAATAATAGTTTTTAAGCACCATATAATAGCGCATATTATTTTTATCGTAATTTTATGTAAAATTCATATAGTACCTTATATAACGGGTTTTAGAAACAATAATCATAATATAATTAAATTAATTATTAAAAGAATAATCGTCGAAAAAAAAATAAAAAAAATGCATAAGAGAACTCGTAATAAGAACTATAAATAAATAAATAAGAATAGCTAAAATTAAAAAAAAAAGTTATAAATGTAAAAAAAATAATTTTAATTAAATAATAATTTAATTAAATAACAATAATTATAATTAAATAATAATTATTATAATTTAAAAAATAATAATTATAATTAAATAATAAATTTTTATAATTAAATAATAATTTTTATAATTAAAAATAAAAATTTAAAAATTAAATAATAAAATTAAATTAATTTTAATTAAATCATAATATAATTTTAAATAAATAAAATATTATAATTTAAAAAAATAAAGTATGTAGTAAAATTTTTTAAATAAATGCTAAAAAAAAACAATTATAAGTAAAATATTATATATTATTAATAGTAAAATTTCATAATGTATTTAAAATTTAAATTTTGAATATCAATTAAAAGTAGTGGCGTGCAATATGAAACTTGCACTGTTAAGTTCCTTCAACAATTTCATCGAACAAAGAACGTAAAAAAAAATTTTTAAAAAAAGAAAATAAATTATTTATAGCATTTAAAAACACAACACTTATTCTTTTAAGAAAAAAAAAATATTCTAGAACTACTATTTTAGAAATACCCCTATTCAAAATAATAATTTAAAAAGAAGCGCAAATAGAAAAAAATTTAAAATGAAAAAAATTTGTTTTAAAGATATCGTCTGAAATTAAAGGGGGTTTTAGTGGGA
>BMAV01002420.1:0-35475 GCA_019973955.1 Trichonephila inaurata madagascariensis | reverse complement strand
ATCAGTTAATTTTTTGGTGAATTTAAAACTACTCTTTTATGTCCTTTATTTCTGTCCCAGAAACAGACGCTTGCGTCTAATGTTCAATAATAACTATTGTGACATTTTTTGAGTATTTTCTATTAATATAAAAATTTTAAAGAATTTGTAATACCCACTTAGCAGACAAATAATTTGGGTTACATTTTTTTAAGATCGCAACAGTAATTATCACTGATATAAAACTTATTGCACAATAATGGCTTTTTTTTTAAAACAACATTTTGTTCTCCTGTCAAAATTCCTCAACTTTTTTAATGTATTCAAATAGTATTTAAAGTGGTTTAAATATTATTATAGAGAGGTCTGTTTTGGAATGAATTTACATTTGCTGTATATAAGATATTTTATTCCACTTGATTTAAAAATGACTTTCAATAACTCAATTTCTTTTCTTTTCAGTAACATCAAGTACAAAAGGCCCAGTGGTCGAGTGGTAGCGTATCGCGCTTCCACACCACAAGTCCGGATTCTATTTCCGGGCTAGGCAAGGTTGATTCAGCCTTTCATCCCTACTGTAGTGGGCTGATAAAGGAGCACCAAGCTTGTTTGGGTTTTAAAACCCTAAGTCTCCTTCTTGACCACCTCATCGGGACATCTCATGCACCTCAGCGCCCAATGGCCCGTATCTGGGATGGGTACAGTAGGCCCTGGCCCTCATGGGCTGTTGCGCCACTGAGTTTGAGTTGTAACATCAAGTACTATTTGCCCTTGAATAGAAAATAAAACAAAGGAGGTTATGATTACCGAGAAGGCTAGTAATGCACCGTAAAAAAACTCAAATGACCGGTGGGAAAAACCCAAAAAGGGAGAAACTGCCCTTTCCCTTTTTTTTTTACGCCTTCTAAGTGTAATAGATCTTATAAACAATCAACATGTGAGACTCATTTTAAATGCATCGATGTGTAAATGAACATACATCATTGCACTTTCCCATAATGAATTTAGGTAAACAACTCTCGGTTGCTGGATATTTGTTGGGAGTGATTTCGTGAAAACGGACGGATGTGTGTAACAGGATGTGACGTAAGCGCCCGCTACTTGATTTGAAAAAGGGGGTTCCTGACTGTGTCTTTCGCTACCCTCACATGGTGGTTACTCAAAATAGCCATCAAGCCGCGGGGGCTTTAAATCCGTTAGTCACGATATTGGGGGACATAAGTGCGACAGAATGATTTTTAAAATGGACAAACAGTGATTTCGGTGGTCGTATAACATTTTTTTGAATCAAACGGTTAAAAAAATTAAAAATTTCCTGCATTTTGCTTTTTTCCAAAAATCTAAATGGTTCTGCTCTTTTAAAAATTATCACTCCTTCCCTGTTTTGGTGGTGATTTAACTTTAACTTTAGTTTAAAAACTGAGCCTCTCATAGCCCTTTTGAATGATGAACTCAAGCTCAAAATGAACACAAATCAAAATTTTCGACTGCTAACGGGGGCTGTTTTGCCCTGTTTTCAATGGTTTTAAATACTTTGAAATCCCCAAGTATATGTGTCATATTTTTGTTATCATAAGTCTTTTTCTCCGCTCTTCCCCCAAAATTTAACAAGAATAATTATTTTTTTATAAAAAATTGCATCACTCCTTTTTTTAATTAAATAAATTTTTTTTAAAAAATATAATTTTTCAATAAAAATATTTTCCCAAACATATCCCCGGGGATTTTTTATATTTTTTTAGGAAAAAAGTTAATATTGCGTATTTACCTCGATTACATTCAAATGTTCACATCATATGCGACTACTGTAAGACTAGTTTCTTTTTTTTATTTCTTATAGAAATATATATAAAAATCTGTCTTATTCGCCCTATCCTTTGTTCAATGTTCAAAATGGTCAACCTAATAGAAATGTTAGCCAAAACAAGGCTTTTGCTTTTCCTTCGCCATCTTCACTCCGTTGAACCGTGATACCACCAAGGTATATCGCACGGGAAGAGTGTTTTAATGCGTTAATTCTATCCTAAGATTTTGAAAAAACAGTCCTGTTCTACGCAATTGGAGGAGAATTCTTAAATTTTGCTGATAGCTTATAATCAAAATTTGAGGCATAATTCTTTATGGAGTGTTGTGCTAAGCGAAAACACAATGGAATTTAAATTTTTACTTTTAAAGTAATACACACAAATTGACTGCGTATATTTAATTTAAAAAAAAATAACAATAATGATTAAAATTAATAGATTTGATGTGAATTTTAAACAAGAGACTACATTAATTATCAACAATTCAAACAATATAGGAGTTAATTTTGAGCCATGGCAACATTTTTCATTCTTTTTTGGAATGAACCTTTTTCTTCCTTTGTTTACTAATTGCAGTTACAGAAACAGTTACTATACACAACACCAAACGATAGTATAAAAATATAAATAATTCGATTCATCACTGAACTATTTTAATAAACAAAAGCTGTAGATACTAATTAGATATTATAAACAGAAACACAATAGTACGAAAACTTATGATATATAATGCACAACTGAATCAAGCCTGAAAGATAAGATATTTTATGTCACGACTAGTATAATTAAAATATTCACTATGTTTGTCTTTTTAAGGAATTACGATTTTAATTAAGTAACTTACTTTGTTTCATTTTAATTAAATTTTTGTGCTTAACTCTCTTTAGTAAGCTAAAAACTGAAAATACCCCCAAATGAACGTGCCAACAAGTGTATCTAAAAAGTCATGGAAAGATATATTCTTTCGAAGGCAAACAAAAATAATCAATTAATTTGGAGGTTAGAAATCAATACATCCAAGCTTAATTAATCTTATATAAGAAACTTAATTCTATTATAAAATAATTAAACCAAAAATAAAATTTATAATTCAAAATCTTTATTTTTCTATATAATGTCTTAAGAGTGTAATAAATATACGTAAGAATTGTATAAAATAGGCTTTCTCACGTGAAATATTAAACGAGTGAAACGTATTTTGAAAAGAGTGGATCAAAAACTGCAAATTAAGCTCGGACAGAGGCTTGTGTTAGAAGGGGTGCATATGTATGGGACTTTTCCAATATTTTAACTCATTAACAAAATTAATCACCAGGAGAAATATATATGACAGAAATAGCTCGTACTTGACCTTCTTTTTGGGGTGTTTATCGAAATAAAACCGGTTCAAATTATTTATTTATTTCCAAAAATTAGATTAAAATCAATTATTTCATTTTTATAAAGTACTTAGCTTTATACTAAACGAGTAAAAGGATTGAATAAGTTCACTCACTCTCACTCTCTCACACACACACGTTAGGTCTTTATCTCCTCCTACTCCAATAAAAAACACTTTTAAATATTTTTTTCTATGTATTAAAAACTTTAAAAAGACTTCCTTCATTTAAACGTTCTTCAGAGATTTCGATGATCAGAGAAAGTTTAAGTCCATAGCGACGTTTTGAAAACTCTCACGGATATTTTCAATTATATTACAATAAACACAATAATCTTGGATTTTGTTAAATTTTCACATTGCTGATACAATTTCAAAATTTGGGATACATAGATATCTTAAATATTTTCGAAATAAACTTATTTTGTAATTTCTTTTGGTATTTCGTATGATTATTTTTTTATGAAAATTATATATATTTAATAAAATTTCGAAAAAATGGAAAGAGAGTAACTAAAGTTAAAAACTAGTAACATGAAGAGAAATATTCGGAATAAATTTTTATCACATTCTAACAAATTCAATAAATACCCCTGATATAAAATGTCGGTTAAATTGTAGAATAGGAATTCGGTTCTTCAGTACTTCGGCTTCGCTTCGTTACTCTCGGAATACCTATCGCTACTTATAGGTAGTTTGGTGACTGATTCTGGTCGCCAAAAATTGGCTTCGCCAAGAGGCCCCCTATTCTACACTTTAACCAAAAAGTCTTATTTCGAAAAGTCATTTATGCTATCACATAGAAAAATGTGCAATGATAATCCCTCATAGAATACTAATGTAGATTAAAAATTTTATTTTTTTTAACATATTGAAATCTTTTATTGTAATTTAAACTCAAGAAATGTATTCATTATATATATATATATATATATATATATATATATATATATATATATATTGAAATGGGATTTAGTATTATAAGATTCATATAGTTTAAATTTTTTAATTGATTGGGAAATTGGGATTGATTTATATATATTTAAATATTTTTCATTCATATGCCAGGCTTCTTTGCGCCTACAAGTGTATGAATTCCCTGGTATATAATATCTTAATAATTCAAATATAAATTTTAAGACCAAAAATAAGTAGTTGATTTTGAATTCTTAATAGAATCAGAATTTTAGCTATTAATAATATATTTGGTTTATGTTTATTTACTTATTAACTATTTTTTTTTTTAATTTTCTTATTATGTTGTTTGGGTTTTCAATGTTCCCTTTTCATATACAATTTAATGGTTTTTCAATGCTTAATTTCTTATATACATACTTATAAGAATATATGCCGTCTCTGAGTCATGTGCAATTGAAGGTTTCACGTGGGTTGATTTAGCATTTAGTTTTGATAAATGTGTTCGACATGAATATGAATATGATAATCGCATGGAGTGTGATTTTTAATTGAAATTTGTGAGTTTATTTCTGCGTACATGGATGAGAAGAATGTAAAATAATTTAATGGAATTTTATATAAATTAACTCAAACGTAATGATATTAAAGAGTTTTGTATATTTTAAAAGACTGGCATCTTGGCTTTTAATATTGATTGTCATTGTTCGGTGGGTGCTGTACATGATGCGGTGTTGCGTTACGCCCAATAATTTTACCACGATTAGACTCGGATATTTTCTGTTAAGATGAATATGATGTAAAACGGATGGAAGGTACAAGTGACTGGGAGGAAAAGACAAGGGCGCATACGAAAGTACGGGAAAAAATTTGAAAGAAAATAAAACAAAAATGCATAGCTTGTGTTCGCCGGTTATCGAAGAAATTTTCGATAAGTAGGAGTACAAGAGCAATACATTAAAAATATAAAACGCATTTATTTGAATTTCTACCGTTTCGTATTAGCACTACTATGATGTATCGAAGTGGAGAAATTTGTTGAACCTGAAATGCAGTTATTTTAAAGGATGACTTCATGTACGATACTGAGGCTCTACATGGAAAGTGACTGGATCACTTAAAATTTAAATTTAGAAAAATGTGTGACAAAAAAGATGCAAAACCTGCTCCACCATGCAACATGAGCAGAATAATGAAGAATCAGAATTTAAGTTCTGTAAAACATTCAACTTTATATATATATGTTGATATGCGGTGTCTGTCTGCGCTTTCATGTATGGTATGGTCAAACATCAGGAACTATGAACCTAATAATTAATCAACATAGATCAGACAGAAAATACATCAACAAAAAATACAGGTATGATAGAGATACAGCATAGTTTAATATACATGTTTTTGAAGGTGCTGTGTTGAATATTATTAAGAGAGTGTTCTAAATACAAAATGCGGATGGTGGCAGTACCTTTTGCCATTGGCCTCAGTAACGCTATGTATCCTTACGGATTAAATGTAATATGGAACAACAAAAATTTAATCCCAGTTTTGAAACAAAATGATAAGTTGTGGAATCTACATATAATGGTAGAAATAATAGTAATAAGACTGTAAAGGGTTGAAAAGGTGGACGCAAAAAGCGAGGAAAATAGGAGTAAGCGCATTAAATTTAAAAGGAAATTTCAATAAATTATATATTGACAAAAAATCCCTGAGAATAATTTCCGTGCTTACTTCAAATGTTACTTTATTTGACCTGTCGCATGCAAATGAATAATAGGCTTTAAATTTTGACAGTATTGGATTAACAGATAATCACGGATCACACTTTTTGGTTATGGATCTATGCAAATATAAGTATTGCTAATAAATTAAAATACAGTGCTAGATTCTAAGGATGCTTATATAGTAATTATTTCTGCACCTTGCTATATATGAAACAACCAAGAAGGACACATTTTTCTGTAAATATTTAAGAAATACAATCTTATTCCCTGGTGAGAAATGTGCCTATTAAAATGAGTGTCTCTACATGGGCCAAAAAAATTGGTAGATTTGGAATTAACTATAATATTATGGAACGCGCGTTGAGTCGAATGGCGCACGTAGATATTAGGTTCAAGATCATGGTGCAAAGCACCGTTTGCCGACAACTATTTTAATGGAAAATTTCAGGAAATTGTTAATCGAAAACCCCGCGAAAACACTTGTATACCTTAATGGATGAAGTCCAGAAATTTAAGGAATAATTTCAAATATACAAAATGACTGTCATAAAAAACACATACAAATTATATGGAAAGAAATTTCTAGCGAATGAAGAGGATGGCATTTGAAACAATTATATGGGGAGCACAAAATTAACAGTCCTCATATGATGTTTTTACCCAAATTTCATAAAACCTTTCACCCGCAAAACAAATGTCATCACTTGAATCAAATCAAAATTATGATGAAGGATGGATGAAATTTCCAGGAAAACCGGATGGAAGAAGGAAGAGGGACGATTTCGAAGGATTTGATTAATCATGAATGGAAGATGGATGAGCCTGAAGACACCAAACAAATCAAAAGTTCCGTCAGTAATATTCTGCCAACCCGTATTTTTCAAATGGAATCCAAAAACAGTTAAAGAACCTTATTTTGAAGGGCGATACGTTGATGGATTGTTATTTGTATGGAGTTCTGCTATCAGGAATTTGAAACCCAGCATTAATTTTTTATCCTAAATTTCAAAATTCTATGTAATTATAACCGAACGAAGGAATCTTGAAATTATGGAAGCAATTATTCATGATGGAACTCAATGGAGTTGTTTCGTCATAAAATGGAATTATCAATAATTTTAATCATGTGAGATGATGCAATCAAGAACATCCCAGGTCAGTCTTCACAATTTGATTTATACCACACCCTTTTCGATAAAGGTTGGGGAGTAAAATCTTTAAACCCCAAGTAAAATTCTGGGTGTAAGTTAAGTCATGATGTGGATCCTTAGGAAATCTCAACACAAATATTAGGTCCGAAAATAGCTTGGTTAGTGGGTCCAGCTAGAAGAATATATGATTTCTGGAGGCCACACAAAATATGGTTACTTGACTGAACATTTTACTACTTAATTTAGATTTGCAAAATTTATTTATGACCAATCAAACAACTTTTAATTTTACGACCTATTTTGCAATTCCACACAACAGTTAAACCCGTCAGAAAATTGATCATTCGGGACGAATATAAGTACGGGATTTAGAGCTATGGTTTGAGTGAGATGGTGATTGTTGGGGAAATACATGAAACCATTCCCAGAACAGAACTCTGAAGTATTGATAGGATGGGGCTCTTGGGCAAGTTTCGATGATTGCGCACCTACTTTGGTGAATATACTGGGTTTTTAAATTCTGAACTTTCGGATTTTAGATATTTTTCTTCCTATACGCCTATTTTTAAAGATTTATACCTGTGCCCTGATGGGTTCCACTTATATTTATGCAGTACTTAATTGTGCTTTTATAATTTTAACATTTTTATGTCATATGGTCATTCTTTGAATGACGGAATAGTTTAATTTTTAAGCATTAACTTTTTAAATTTTTGAGAAACTCGGATATTGAATAACTTAACAAGTTACAATAAGGGGAAGGTTGGTTTTCCCCTCAAACTAGCTAACCTCAATTTTATCGATCTTAAGTCCGAGGTTGCACTTGGATATATTTTATAACTTTTATTTTATAAATTTTTGAATTTCGTTTTAAAACCAGTTTGAATTTTTTATTTTCTATTTCACGATATTTAAAATGGGATTTAGTAATATGCTAAATCATGCATAAATCTAAATTTTGAATTTGACAGGAAATTCTCAAGCATTTTATATATATATATATATTTAAAGACTACCAAAATGTTTTTGAAGGAATTCTGTTCAGATACCTGAAAAAGTAAAATGCTTTATCTTCCTTATTTGATTCATTTTCCAATTTCTACTCTAACACCCCGGTGTACTAAAGTGCCAAATCTTTTTCTTTCGAGAGTGTTTAGGCGTATCGTGTGATTTCATAAAATTCAAATTTCCTTTTTACGATTATTATTAACTCTCTGGAAATACATTGTATCTGTAATTTTCCTATGAACTCAATAATTTCGAAGGACGTCAAAGATAGTTTCAAAAAATCATCTTTTATTGATAAAATTTTCTTAGAAAATTAATTAGCTCGAAAATAACATATTGAGTTCATACATGAAAATTTGAAACTAGTTTTTGCATAATACATTTACATAACTCTACAATACGAATTACTTCAAGACCTGAAATTTATTACAAAATGACACATTATAAAAACTATTTTTTCTAGTAAATACAATGTAATATTTCTTTATATTATTTTTAATTATATATTTCCATTACAGAAAAAGAAAGAACTTGAAGGAATGGAAGATATGTGTATGAAACAATTGGCAAACTCAACTTTCCAATCTTCTATAAATAAAAATTGTGTGTTTCTATTAGAGTAATGGGCTTTCGAATGAGGGTTTGAAAATATGAAATATTATCGTTGCTACAGCAACAGTTGGTTTGGAACCATTTTTTGCTATTATTCGTAAGCTTCCATTTCATTGCTATTATACGAATGGTAACAAATGAAAGTCGATTGCTATGATATTTGAAGCTAAGAAATTATAATAAGCCTGAAATATCAAAGATTTGCCCTTTTACTGAATTTATTTCATTTACCTGAGACAAACACAGCAAAACCTAAACAAGAAAATGCCTCTAAACCAGCAGGAATATGAATAAAAATAGATTGCAATAATGTCAGCAAAATTATGCAAAAGTATGGAATTTTTTGAAACGTTGAAAGGAAAGGCGTAGTATGTTTACTTCACGCCAAGAATTTTTTGCCCAAAACGGTGGAAGTAAAGTCGAATAATGTACGTTATTATAAGTTGTAGGGAAATTATTTTCTAGTGTCGGCTGTATGATTTTGATTCAAAATGAAAATTTCGAAAGCGACCGCACGTTTGAAGTAATAGTAATTTTGTCCCGAAAGGGCAATATTTCGGTACAAACCTGCATTTTCGCCCTTTCGTTTTTTCATTCCTGATATGATTAATCATCTGAAGTAAAAGTAAAGTAACTTCTACAATGCCTTAGATTTTATGTTATGAAAACATTTTGTAGTTGCGCGGTACCACTAAAATATGCTCGAAAAATATGCATATCAAATCACCAAAACAGTGTACTTTGGTCTCAAAATTTAAAAAATGATTTTAATTTAGATAACTCACTGATTTAATTGAATAAATGTTTGTTTCTTTTGAGAAAAAGGAACTAGCTCATTAGCCATTAATTTTTTTCAGCAAAAGAAAAGGATAAAATTGTAGGGCAGTGCTTTTCAAACTTTCACTACTGGTGACCCAAATTTCAATCATAATTTTTATCGCGCCCCCCCAAATAATAATGTATTGAATGCAATAATAATGCACTTTAGCTGATAAAAAATAAGCAAATGACCGTACCAGAAACCGCGTAAATTAACAAGATATACAATTTTGTATATGCTACTTTAAGTAATATAGGGATTTTTAAAGCAAATTTACTTTACACAGGATTAATGTTATGTTATTTTTCCTTTCTCTAATTTTTAAATTGGAACAGATTGCAAAATGATATTTAATTACAGATTTATTTCCTCCATCATCCATTTCTAAAAGTACAAATGTCATTAGAACAAGCAATATAAAAAATACATTTTTAAGTCAATTCCTGCTTAGGCCAACAAAGAAAAATTTTATTTTAGTTACTTTTTATAAGATAATTACAATTAATATAAATATGTATATACATATGACAGAATCATAATGCTAAGCGACAAAATAGAAAGCGATTTTCCTTGCAATTTTTCATTTTCCTTTCTATATATGGTATTGAACTCTATTTCTTGTTTGTTATTATTTATTCATTAAATAAATTTAATTATTGTAAGAAAATAGTTTAGAAAAGAAGAAATCGCACACATTCTCAGAAATTAGGCTTCATCTCAGATGGAATTGAACCCCCGTCCTTCCGTAGATAAGAAGTCCAGCTCGCTATCCATTTCGTTACAGTGAACACGGTAAATTTTCCTTCTGCAAATGCTGCCGGACGGCAATTGCTTTGTGCCAATAACGCTACCATTTTACAGTTCTGACACTGAAATTAAAAATTTGAAAGAACTGTATGAATACAGCGCCATCCACTACGAGATTAAATGTATTTGGAACTTGAAAATGTTCTGAACAGGAAAGAGTTTTATCAACCTGTTGAAAATTACCCGAATATATATATATATATATATATATGCGTATATATATATATTTAAATTGCACAGTAGAAATTGAAAATAAGCCTACTTTATGTTGCTCTCTATCATATCCATCACATCTATAATTTCGCGAGCGTCTGCTGGGTCTGCCATTAATTCATCGGACGTCTGCGCAAAACATAATACCTCGTACACCCAGTCAGTCTTGGTCGAGTCGATACTCTATAGCTACCAAATCTATTCCTGAATGTACATTTTGTAATTTCGCGTAAAATAGTTGTAATTCACGGTATTAAGTATTTACTGTAAGAATAATATAGAAACAAAATCCGCAAATAAATTTTAAGTCGTAAGCGAACATCTCGACGATGGGCTGCCATCAAATGCACAGTATTTCGCATAGTTCCGGTACCAACTTAAGCGAAATATTTTCGCCAATATTTGATCTTGGGATTTACCATTACTGAAGTAAACGGAGAAGAAAAAAAGCCCCCAGGTAAGTTATTACTTCCTGCAAATATTGGCAAGCAGACAGTAAGGAACCTTATAAACTTTAAAGATATTTTCGTTCCATTGTGAGTTACATTAACAAACCTCGAGAGTTCTTTGAATCAAAATTAAAATCTTTAAAAAAAAAAATAAAAATTTTTAAAAAAAAACTTTGTCAGTGAATGAAAAGCTTTCCCTTTTACAAATATCAAAAAAAGCCAGATGAAAAAAGCCTCACACTATTGGCAAAAGGCTTTTTTGGGCCTGAAAAGGGGGGGATCGTAGAGACTATTTTTGGGAAACTTTTTTCCCGATTGCAGTCCATATTATCAAATGAACTGTTTCTGGTCAATTGTTATAGTTAAAGATGTGAGCAACCACGGTTTTTTCGTTTTGCGTGATAAATTTTTTTCAATTCGCTTGACGGGAACAGGTACAAAAAGATCTCATTTCATTTTGTATGTTCGTTTTTGGGGATGGTTTTCAGCGTAGAAGTCTTTTTCCCCCAATAAAATTTAAAAGAACAGCAATAGAATTTTTTAAAATTTTTTAAATAATTTTATAAACGGAAACCTGGTGGGAAATTTTTAGAATAGCCCCGATGGTGCTCGTCAATGTCAGGAAGATTTAAAGTATACAACTCTTGTGAAACTAAAATCCCCACTGTGCATCTGGACACTTGTAACTACAGAAAGCTCGGTTTAAAAATGAGTCCTGCTCTGAATATTTCTAACGAAAATTTGGGGACGAGTTACAAAAAGGGAGCCCCAAAAACAAAATCTTTTTGGACTTTGCAATGCATGGGGGGTGCTTCATCTTTTTAAAAAATTTTTGCAACAAGATGGTTATCACGGGGGGAAATTTTGCAACGTGTTTATTAATTAAAAAATAAATTCCATTTTCTAGAAGAGGAAAACCCCACCAAAATTTTTCAGCCCAAATAAAGATATATCAAGGAATTAAAATAAACCCTAATGTCCAAAATTTTATTTTTTTCCTTAAAATAGAAAATTTTACCAACAATTATAAAAAAATTTTTTCCAAGGGGGGTCATCCTACTAAATTTTTTAAACGCGAAAGTAAGTTTGGGTGTTTATCTTTTAAAAAAAACAACTTGAATTATTTTAAGAAACCTTACAAAAAATATCTTATACTTTAGACTAACAATAGTATAATTTATAAAGATATTGTGTGAATCGTCCAAAAATAACCATAATTGTCAAGCAAAGGGAAAAAAATTTTTGCCATCCGGGGTTCTGGGTGCAAAAAAACCAACAGATATATTTATTTTTGGTGGGGAAACCTTTTTTTTTTGTCTCGCCAGGCGCCTTCTAATTTATTCTTTTTTATCAGTGTAATCCCTATTTTTTTAATTTAAAAAAAAAAGCAAAAAGGGGGAGATGTTGTTTTAAAAAAGCTTTATTTGAATAACACTATTGATATTTTACATGCTAGCCATTATCCAAAAAAGGAAAAAAACAAAAAAATTTATAATATATTTTTCACGATTTTTTA
Source organism: Trichonephila inaurata madagascariensis (assembly GCA_019973955.1). Taxonomy (NCBI): domain Eukaryota; kingdom Metazoa; phylum Arthropoda; class Arachnida; order Araneae; family Nephilidae; genus Trichonephila; species Trichonephila inaurata. The sequence continues at coordinate 23,098 of BMAV01002420.1, read as the reverse complement.
ATGATTTTATTAATTCGATATTGTATTTTTTTAAATATAAAAAAAAACTACTGTATGTATTTTTTTTGGGGAGTGAATATTAACGTCACACCGCTCCCGGGGCAACGACGGACTACGTTTTTACACACCGAGCTGGCACACCCCTCTCTTAAACCACAAACCCCTAACAGAGGAAAATTTTCCAATAAGCAGGAAACTTTTGAAAACCTTCCCAAAAAATTTCACGGGGTTTTATGATGGTATTTTTTGCGGGGAAAGGGGAATAGTTTTGTACACAAATTGCGTTTTCAAAATTTTCATTTTTGTCCGAAAAAAAAAGGGTTTAATTAAAAATTTAAAATTTTTATGGGATTTTGAAAACCGAAAAAGTTGATATTTTTTAAAAACCGGGATTTTTAATTTTTTGGTGGGATATCTTTTTTAAAATTTAATTAGCTCTAACGGATTAAATTTCGCAAAGTTGAGTATTTTGTTTATGCATATCCCTTAATTTTCAATGTAATGATCCAAAAATAAATATTGCATGAAAAAAACTGCAGTAAATCATAATGCGGTAGATAAAGGGTAAACGTGCATTGCTCCCCTACACGGCGGGTCTTTAGTGGTACTAGGATCGAACTCGTGACAAGGCCAGCCACGATCCGATACCTTGACCACTCGGCAACCGTGGCCATTGTATTTTTTGGAAGTGTAAAAATTTACCGACTAAGAATTATGCCGCGAAAGCGTAAGTCTAATCTTTCCCAAAGCTCTAATAAAGCTCGAGCTATGAAAGTAGCTATACATTTGCCAACATTTCACTATGTTTTTCATTGAATTGCCATTATAATTTAAGAAATGGCGTTGCTTGCGAATATTACAATTTTAACATAAGCAAAATACAATAGACAAAATACAATGTATTGCACTTTCAGATATAAATTACTTACACTATTTTAAGCGTTCATTATACAAAATTTGTAGCAATGTGTTAATTTTGCTGAGCAGAGATTAGCTTAGGAAGGTATTTTCAAAAATCGACCTTCAAGATAGTTACGGGGAGTTATAAATTTTAAAAAATCCTTTTTATCAGCTATTAGATCTACAGACTTAAAATTTAACAAAGGTGTTTTTCTTTCTTTCTTTTTTCTTTTTGTTCATCTGAAATATGGAAAAAGCTTTCTTCCGTTTAATTTGCAATTCACGCAAAATTAACTCATTAAAAAAAACTTTTTTATCCTTCAATCTATATTGTTCAATTTTTCAGTTCGCCCGTGTGAAGAACTGGTATACTAGCTAGTTTATTTAATAATTATGACTCTTTAAACCTATTGTGTTCTTTAAAACAACAAAACATCTCTGAAAATCAATATTTGAAAAATTGGTCTCCGAACCTAGTCGTGATGCCTTAGTGAAAAAATACAATAAAATATTCATGAAATTGACTGCAATAGTAAATCAATTTAGTTTCAGAAATATTCGATAAAAATATAATAGCAAATTAACAATATGGCAATAGCGTAAGTCTAAAAAAATAAACCAAAAGTCTGCGCTAAACAAAAATTTTTCAACCTCTTATTTATTCAGGTGCCCACTTGACGCATAACGGTTTTAGAAAACAATCTGTCACTAAGCCTAATTACTTTTCGCAAAGCTTTCAATACAAGTTGTTTTGTCAACCAACGCATCAAGAAAAAGCAAAACATGTTTTAATTATACATTCCATTTTTCTAACCTCGCATCACTTGGTATTTATTCTCTCTTTATTACTTATTAAAGTCGTTGACTGTCCCAGAAGAGACTCAGTCTTCCTGGTCTTTTAGGGATCTAAGCAAAAATAAAATTCTACGATCGATGAGTGAAAAAGATCACGGTCGCAGTGAGTGATGAGAGGGCTTTTCCTAGATTCTTGGAGACCGTAAACACTTCTCTGGCTTACGCTGGGGACAGACAGGGATTTTTTACGGATTAGAACTGCGACCACTTCATCTCTCAACTGGCAATTTACCGCCTCTCGGAAAAGAAACTTTAGAGCGAAAAAGAGGAAAAACTTCTTCGAACGGTGAAGACTGTGTTCGGTTTTTTTTCCTCCTTTTTTTTTCTTTTGTGTGAGAGTTCAGATGAAAAGAACATCCACTTTAACTGTCGTTACGAGAATTATGGTTGTGTTTGAAATCGCAGCAAATGGGCAAGTTAGAAGTGAATTGTTTCTTGGTTCTTTAGTTTTTTTTTTTAGTTTGGGAATGGCAAATGGGAGGGTCCAATTTTTTTTCCTTCTGATTTTTGGTTCGAAAAAAATGTTTAGTTTATTTTGAATTATATCCCCTTCAGAACAAGTTTGTAAAAGGGGGTCTCCTACCAGAACCTACTTCAGACCAATAAAGAAGTATATCAATGGAATTAAAATAACATAATGTCCAACGTATTTTATTTTTTTCCCTTAAAATAGAAAATTTTACCAACAATTATAAAGAAATAATTTTTTTTTTTCAAAAACAAGGGAAAAAAAAAAGTCATCCTTACTAATATTATAAACGCGAAAGTAAGTTTGGATGCTTAGTACTCTTTCAAGTAAAAACAACTGAATGGATATTTTAATGAAACCTTACAATAATATATCTTATACTTCAGACTAACACATAGGCTATAATTTATAAAGATATTGTGTGAATCGTCCAAAATATAACCATAATTGTCAAGCAAGTAGAAAAAATTTCTGCCATCTGCAAGCAATTCTAGGGTGCGCAGCAAAAATCCCGCAACAGCATATATTTATCTTTTATGTGTGGAGAAACCCTTTTTGTTTTGTCTACGCCAGGCGCTAACTTCTAATTTATTCTTTTGATCAGTGTAATCCCTATTTTTTGTAATTCAGAATAAAACTAAGCTTTAAAGGGAGATGTTGTTTTAAATCTCGCTTTATTTGAATAGCTACTATTGATATTTTACATGTGCTAGCCATTATCGCAAAAATAGTGAATCATACATACAATAAAAATTGATAATATATTTCTATGCACGATTTTTTTTTAATGATTTTATTAATTGGCAGATATTGTATTTTTAAGTATAAAAATAATAACTACTGTACTGTATTTTTTGGAGTGAGTGAATATTAACGTCACACCGCTCAGCTACACGAGGGCTTTTAACGACGGACTACGTAATTTTGACGACACCTGAGCTGGCACACCCCTCTCTTAACTACCACACCACACCACATCAACTTAGCAGGAATATTCTACCAATACTTAGCAGGAATATTCTTTGAAATCCACTCTTCCAAAATATGTGGAACACGGGTTCTATGATGAGTATTTTAGCGGGGAAGGTGAATAGTTTTGTAGCACAAATTGCGTTTTCAGTATTATCATTTTTGTCCCGAAAAAATAGTTAATGTCAAAATTTAAGTATCTTATGTTTTTTGTATGTTAATGAAAACCTTAGAAAACGATTTGACTATTTAATTTAAGTAAACCGTGTATATAATTAATTTTACAGTGGGATATCTTTAATTAATTAATTAGCTCTAACGGATTAAATTTCGCAAAGTTGAGTATTTTGTTTATGCATATCCCTTAATTTTCAATGTAATGATCCAAAAATAAATATTGCATGAAAAAAACTGCAGTAAATCATAATGCGGTAGATAAAGGGTAAACGTGCATTGCTCCCCTACACGGCGGGTCTTTAGTGGTACTAGGATCGAACTCGTGACAAGGCCAGCCACGATCCGATACCTTGACCACTCGGCAACCGTGGCCATTGTATTTTTGGAAGTGTAAAAATTTACCGACAAAGAATTATTGCCGCGAAAGCGTAAGCCCTAATCTTTCCCAAAGCTCTAATAAAGCTCGGCTATGAAAGTAGCTATACATTTGCCAACATTTCACTATGTTTTTCATTGAATTTGCCATTATAATTTAAGAAATGGCGTTGCTTGCAATATTTCAATTTTAACATAAGCAAAATACAATAGACAAAATACAATGTATTGCACTTCAGATATAAATTACTTACACTATTTTAAGCGTTCATTATACAAAATTTGTAGCAATGTGTTAATTTTGCTGAGCAGAGATTAGCTTAGGAAGGTATTTTCAAAAATCGACCTTCAAGATAGTTATGGGGAGTTATAAATTTTAAAAAATCCTTTTTATCAGCTATTAGATCTACAGACTTAAAAAATTTTAACAAAGGTGTTTTTCTTTTCTTTTTTTTTCTTTTTGTTCATCTGAAATATGGAAAAGCTTTCTTCCGTTTAATTTGCAATTCACAAAATTAACTCATTAAAAACTTTTTATCCTTCAATCTTATATTGTTCAATTTTTCAGTTCGCCCGTGTGAAGAACTGGTATACTAGCTAGTTTATTTAATAATTATGACTCTTTAAACCTATTGTGTTCTTTAAAACAACAAAACATCTCTGAAAATCAATATTTGAAAAATTGGTCTCCGAACCTAGTCGCGGATGCCTTAAGTGAAAAATACAATAAAATATTCATGAAATTGACTGCAATAGTAAATCAATTTAGTTTCAGAAATATTCGATAAAAATATAATAGCAAATTAATATGGCAATAGCGTAAGTCTAAAAAAATAAACCAAAAGTCTGCGCTAAACAAAAATTTTTCAACCTCTTATTTATTCAGGTGCCCACTTGACGCATAACGGTTTTAGAAAACAATCTGTCACTAAGCCTAATTACTTTTCGCAAAGCTTTCAATACAAGTTGTTTTGTCAACCAACGCATCAAGAAAAAGCAAAACATGTTTTAATTATACATTCCATTTTTCTAACCTCGCATCACTTGGTATTTATTCTCTCTTTATTACTTATTAAAGTCGTTGACTGTCCCAGAAGAGACTCAGTCTTCCTGGTCTTTTAGGGATCTAAGCAAAAATAAAATTCTACGATCGATGAGTGAAAAAGATCACGGTCGCAGTGAGTGATGAGAGGGCTTTTCCTAGATTCTTGGAGACCGTAAACACTTCTCTGGCTTACGCTGGGGACAGACAGGGATTTTTTACGGATTAGAACTGCGACCACTTCATCTCTCAACTGGCAATTTACCGCCTCTCGGAAAAGAAACTTTAGAGCGAAAAAGAGGAAAAACTTCTTCGAACGGTGAAGACTGTGTTCGGTTTTTTTTCCTCCTTTTTTTTCTTTTGTGTGAAAGAGTTCAGATGAAAAGAACATCCACTTTAACTGTCGTTACGAGAATTATGGTTGTGTTTGAAATCGCAGCAAATGGGCAAGTTAGAAGTGAATTGTTTCTTGGTTCTTCAGTTTTTTTAGTTTGGGAATGGCAAATGGGAGGGTCCAATTTTTTTTCCTTCTGATTTTTTTGGTTCGATAAAAATGTTTAGTTTATTTTGAATTATATCCCCTTCAGAACAAGTTTGTAAAAAGGGGTTTCAGGTGTCAGCCTCGTCACTTGTGACCATGGTTCAAAATTATGAAGATCCGTCGCCAATAACCCTCGCTTATATCAGAATGCGGCGAAAAAAAAAACACTCACTCACTCAGAATCAAACAATGGTGATTGGTGACCTTGTAATTTTATTTCAAGGTCAAGCGATGTGTTAGATGTATTCCAAAGTTCCTTTTGTTCACTCTCCTAACTTCCTAGCTACGTCACGCCTACGCCGATTTTAACGCGCAGAAATATTTCAGCACTTTTCATTCCTCAAGGCTCTCATCTGCAGGTTATTATGAATTCGTGAAAGTAATATTAAAAAAAATTTTTTGTGGAAAAATTCAACTTTTCTCCTCAAACTGCGTTCTCAAATTCAAAATTACCAATAGAAAGGGGAGTCTCAATTTTATAAAGACACAAACTTATAACATAAATCGAACGTCTCTACCCATTGTGTCTCGAAGGCCGTTTTAATATTTATAGCTTATTTTCAAACTATCAATTAATTTCAAAGAAAATACCTGCACCGAAGGATGGATATACCTTTCCTTATTAACAGCGAGCTAATACGAGACATTAAGACACAACATTATATTTAACAAGCATCTATTCATATTACATGCGACAAATTTTTTCCGACATTACGCTATTTCGGCTTCGAAAATTCACATTCATTAATTAGGTAATTAAAATTGAATTAACATATGCATATTTACTACTTAATAATTAAAGTGGATGTAAGAAAGGGGATATTTATAGCAACATATTTTTCTTACATTATAAAATTTTGCTTCACTATTTCAGCATCATATATTTATCGGTAATCACAAGATTCTCGCAACTATTATTTACTTTTATTTTAGTTAACTTTAAACAAAAAATTAAATTAACTTTATTTGTTTTGAATCAGTGTTGGGTGAATAATGGCCTTCCTAGAGATTTTGCCCATCTTACAGCAGATTTTTAAAAAATTGGTTAAAAATTTTCAATTTCTTTGTTAAAGAAATCATTTGTGGTCTTTCTTTATTTTTTGTGAACGCGAAAATCTTCCGAGAAATATATTGTTTTTTTCTTTCATTTCCTACTATTAGCTCTTACACTCTCTATATATTTATTTCTTTATTTATCTTCGTGGAATTTTCAATCGTTAACAAAATACATATTACATCCATTGAGCTGAAATTTTATACATGATTATTTTGGATGACAATACAGTAATTTAATTATAATTAATAAAAATTGATTAAAACTAATTATATTTAAAGAATTACAAATACAGCCACGTTGGCATAATTTTTGGCGACTTGTGTCAAAACTTGAAAAAGTTTTTTTCTCACGTTTTAAAACATTCATTTGAGCTGAAAATTTATATACACCATTGTTTTGGATATGACAATACGATACTTTAATGATAATTAATAAAATATAATTACCACTTAATGTTGTAATGTTAATCACAATATTAAGTGGTAATTATGTCACATGATATACATATTTATATTAATTGTAACTATTTAATAAAAAGTAGCTAAAATAAAATTTTTCTTCGTTGATCTAAGTAATAATTGACTTAAGAAATTTTTTTTATATTATGTTTTTTTATATGTGTGCCATTTAATGTACAGAATTGAAGAATATAAACATAAATTGTTAAAAAAACTGGTGCATGGGCAAAAAAAATGAAGCCCCTCTTAACGTATCCGACTTCGTTCGGAACCATGATTTTGAAAAAGCGTATAAATGGATAATATTTATGATATTTAGTGTGACTTAGATTACCAAATGTATTTAAAATTGTTTTAAGAATATCATTACAATAAAAAATTATTTAAGTACAATATTTTGTCAAAAAATGAATATAGAATGACCCATTTTCAAAATGTTCTCCTTTTGTGAAAAATGCTTCTATTATAATAATTTTTTGCCAGTATATAGTTCTGACCTATGTACAGAGGCTCAACTAGAATATTTGAAATATATAACTTAGAAGTGGGCTTATCAATATTTTACGACAACAGAGGGGAGCAATTTTAAGAAAAAAAACGCCGATAGTTATTTCAATGGGTGGTAATGTGAATTTTTCAAAAATCCTAGTTCAGACTCTTTGGAGGTCTTTACTTAATATAAGCGAAATATTATTATTTAAGAAGCATTTCTTATAAAAGGAGAACATTTTGAATAAAGATTATTCTATGTTAATTTTTTGCGAAAATATTGTATTTAAATAATTTATTTTTATCAAATTATCCTTAAAATAATTTTATACACATATTCTAATTTAAGTGACACTAAATATCATGAAAATTATTCATTTATGCGCTTTTTTAAAATCACGGTTCCGAACGTAGTCGGATACCTTAATGATACATGTATAAAATTATTGAAATATTCATATCTGCTTTGATATATTAAGCTCGATTTGATTTTTTATCAACGTTCCACTCTAAACCAATACCGAGGGCTATTGGTGATGGACCTCGTAACTTTGAACCTCAATCAGTGACGAGAATAACACTTCAGATGTCACTCTACTCTCCAAACTTCCACGCCACGCCTATGTCAGAATTGTGAGCCATGTGGTGAATTAAACATGTATCAGCCCCTCTACATATGGCGGGTTTTCAGTGTCAAAAGGACTTCAATTCACGACTCGTCTGTCAAGAGATGATATGTCATGACCATGATCACTTGATTACCGATTAAACTACTATTTGCTTAATTTTTTTTTTAAAAAAATTATATGCATAATTACAGCTCTATTCTCATTACATTTATATTAAAGAATTTTTTAACTATACTATTTTTACACATCGTTGCGTTTTTTAATGACAATTATATTGGACAAAAAAAAGTTGTTCTTTCGAATTCAATCAACGAATCTCATCGTATAGACTTGTCTCAATCAAAAGATGCAATCTATGATATCTAATATTAATCATATGGATTTATGTTTCAATCTAAATAAAGGACTCCCTATAGGAGGGAGAATTTAGAACATTTCAATATGAAAAAAGAAGTTTATTAATAAATAAATTACTTTTTAGCAAATACATATATTACACACACACATATACCATATTAGAAAAAAACATTATACATCTATTCATACACAACCATATTATACACCTTTTTCAAATAGTTATATATATTTAGCTCAATATATGTCTAATGGTACATTAAGAATTATTTGAAGAAATATATTTATGGGAAGCATATATTTAGAAAAAAACTAAGTGAATAGTTAATAATTGTTAACACACAATTTTCCATAAACGCGATGTTATGCTTTTTTTTTTATATTTTTTATTTTTTAGATAATCTCCTTAAAACTCTTTTTTTTTATTACTAGACACAAATATCAGAAAATGAAACATTATTTTTTCCACTTGTCTTTTATACATATATCTGTAATTATGTGTACTTACCCGGTACCCAATTGAGCATCTGAGTCCTAAAATAGTTGAATAGAAGAAAATAGCGATGAAAAACTTATTATTCTCAAAAATTTAAAGTAATATTTTTGACTTATTCGATTTAAACACAAATTAGAATCCTATTTTTACGATATTTTTTTTTTTTTAAAAACAGTTCAGTTACAAAAACAGTTATTATGAAAGAGCAAACGATATCATAAAATATCTAGAAACAATACATTGATATAACAAACAAACGATTTTATTAATATTCTGCGATTTAGAATATTAAAATACCGAGAAAATCTCTTATTCTAGTATAAATAATTTTGCAAAAACAGTCGCAACGTATTACATTTTTAATAGAATGAAGAAGTAAAATAAATGCCATAAAAAATTAATTACAACATTATTACGTATTTCAGAAAAAAACAGATAATCAACAACAATTTATAGAACAACTAAGTTTCTTACTAATTTTCTTATTTTTATACAATATTGAAAAGCAAGTAATATTTCACTTAACAACAACAAAAAGAGAAAATGTTATTTATTAGTATTTTTTTGTATTCTTGGTTCCGACTGTGGAACTTAACTACAAATCTGGCAACATATTATATTAGCACACATTGTTTCACGGAGAAATGGAGTTCTATTCATGAAGGGAAGATATCTTAATTGTGTTATTTGCCACTATCATTAACATTGTGACTTGCTATATCAAGTAACAAATGAAACATTTATCTGTTGATTGTTCTGAAAATGTTCTGATAAAATCTGGCTCCTACGCGTGAATGAAAAACATTACTCTTCCGGAAATTGTATTCTTATCGAAAACAGATATCGATGAAGGCAAATAACATGCCATAATGACAGTATTAACTTAGTACTTTATCTTTATAATGAAAAAAGTCAATTATTTAAGAAATATACGTATGGTATTTAGTAAATACTCTTTAAGCGAAAAATATTTTTTGTGAATATGTAAGGAAGAAAAGAATATGTTTTTCTTTTTAAATCTATCGCAAGAAATTATAGAATTAATCTTTTTTGCACTTTGAAAATTAAATTTTTCTAAACTATAAAGAAACAACTCCGTTTTAAGAAACAGATTAGAAAATTAACATGTGTTGTTAAATGATTAAAGGAATCGTTACGCTTAATAAATTATTAAATTCAGTGTTATTTTTTTTATTACTACATTGTTTGTGTTTATTTTACAAATAATTAATTTAGGAAAAATTTCTTCGAATCTATATTTATTCATTCACGAGCTGATCATGTTTCAAACAATATTCAATTTTTTTAAAATTTGTCACTTAGAAGATATTTGAATGCAAATGGCAGCAAAAGAAGTCCTCAGCTATATTGCACTTGTTGCTAAGCAACATATTTAAACAAACTCTATTTGAATTTGAAATAAATGGATATATTTTCTTATAAATCACTTGGTAGTTATAGTAACTTAATTATAATATTAAATTTGTTTGAATATATAAATCATTTGCTATTATACTCTGTTTAACTGATAACTTGTAGTTGGAGTTTGAAGAATGGCTGTGTAATTTGCATCTTGTTGCTCTGGTATTTGCACTATAAATTATTTGTAGAATAAAATTAATGTTTGAGACTGTATAAGATCTATAACGAAGTATAATGAATATATATGATAACATTATAAGACTCGGGTCTAACTATAATATACTCTTTAATTATTATAAACTACTATATTTCTAAGTTTAACTTTGTTCAACGTTTGTCATATATATAAATATTTAAGACAATATTTGTAAGAAGCTTCCGTATTTGAATATACATTTTGCAGCTTATTTACAAATATTAATTATTATTTGTACCTATGTGTTTAAAATTCACAGCGTAATGTTCTTAATTTCTTTATTTGTCGCTATTTTGAGTTTGTAATATGTTATACTGGTATGTATAAAATTTTAGCAAATACATTTTTCTTTGATAATTTACAGGGACAGAATTCTAGTTTTTTTCAGCTATTACAATTTAATAATTTTATAATAATTGTTGATAAATAATACGATGTAAATATTATAAAACTATTCATTTTCTTGCATATGGTAAGTTTTATATTTCATATCAAAATCATTGCTTTTTTCTCTCCCATTTGATGTAAAAAAAAGTACTGAATCTTTGCAATAATATATCAACTCACTATTTAAACAGCCTTTTAACACTCTGATATAATTTTTTATGTACGTACTTTTAACTAATAGCACTGTTTTTGCAGTTTTTGATATAGAATAAAAATTTACGAGATATATAGATTTACACTAGCCTAAACTATATAATGTTCTGGAATCTGCTAAATTCTGTACACCGATAAAAATAAATCATGCTTTCTATAATTACTTCATCATTAATAAACAATTTTTCAAAAATATTCATCGATGCTATAAATCTTTGTAAAAAATTTCAACGATGAAAGTGCCGAATTTTGGCCAATTAAGAGAAAATGTAAACAATTCTGAATAACATCGACAACGAATAAATTTTTCCCAAAGAAATTCCATGGCAATTATTTTTTTAAGCTATGTATGAAATAAATATATAGTGCATTCGAGATTAGTAGTTTTCTTTTAAATAATCCGTTTTCCTAGAATGACACATAAAAGTTTGCCTATATATAAGTAAAATGATTGACTTAATCAGATAGTTTTTTTTAAATATATTTTCCGTAATAAACATTTCAGAAAAAAAAAAATTCTTAATGCGGTTTTTGCAATTGTTTGATCATATGTTCATCAGCTTTGATATCAATTTTAAACGCCCACCTAACACCATAAGGCGAAAAACTGAGCTTCGAGTTTTGGTTTCCCTTACATTTAATTTTTTGTTTATTTTTCGTAAATTTAAAATTCATGACGAAAAGAAAAAAATTTAGTACAAAAATAAATTCAGCAATTATATTGCAAAAAAAAAGTAAAATAAATAAAAATTGCTGTTGAAAATTACATAATTTTTTTTATACTAAAGTGTTGCAAAAATGTGAGCAAAAAATGATAATTTTTATATTTCCATCATTTAATTGTCAGTATATCTCTAAATCAATATGTTTTTAACCGTTTCATCTCTTGGGTACATCCTACATTCCATACAATACCAATAAAATTTTTATAACATAATTTGTACCTTTTTAAGATACTGTGCTGTGAGTGAATGTTTATTAACTCCGCATTCTGAAGCAACACGTGGGCTATTATAATAAACAGCGCAATTTTGAACCACGGTCTATTGACGGGGTTGGCACCTGAGCTGGCACATTTCCCTTTCCAAACTACCACACCCCACTAACGAGAGAACTTTGAGCTAGGATAGATTTAATGTGCCTCATTCTCTCTACACGGTATGTCTTCAGTGGCATCAAGACTCGAGTCCACGACTCGACAACGTGGACCTTGTATTCATGACCATAACCACTAAGCCACTAAAATTATTGATAGAGAATATGAATATTGATAGAGAATAAATATTGATAGAGAATATGAATAAAAGCAAAATTCTCATATAGTTGATTCGATAGATTTAATGTGGACACCCTTCTACACGGTGGATCTTCAGTAGCACTAGGACTTTAACTCATGACACGCCAGCCATGAGCTTATTAGGCTACCGTGGCATGACGATTAAGCACTACTAGCATCTCTGTGTTTAATTATTAATATAGTAATCATTTTAACTCTTGATTTTTAAATGCTTAACAACATTTTAGCAGTTTATTGATAGTGTGGTGACGGGCTCACACGTCTTTTCATTAACATTCCTTTTGGGTTCTTTGGGGACAGAATGAATGGCAACTCTTTTCCACCCAATCCAAGAAGAAGAGCGTGAAGGAAAGATGCAAATTAGGAAGCTTTTAAATATCAGAAGTTTAGAGTAAGCGGGGTGGCATTTGGGGAATGTTATGATAGTCCATATTTCAAGTGTGTAGAGGTTTTGGGAAGTTAAGTGACAGCCAGAGTAGAAGTTACCCGTGGCGGAAAGCCCTTAAGTCAAGGTGCATACCATTGCACGCCAGTGAACCGCAACTTCTACTAGGATCAGATAGATTGATACTTCGTTGGACCTTAAAGGTAGGAGTGACTATTTAAATATTCGGATCTGTGATCGCATTGTGGAATACAGCTTAGGCGAGTTAGCTATTGATAGTAGTCCGAGTTACGTTATTTCGGTATTATATTGTGTGTTTAGCCACAGTAGATTCTCTCACATATCATATTATTATCTAATCCAGTGCTTCTCAAACTCTCTATACTTGCGACCCAATTTTCAATCATAATTTTCATTGCGCCCCCCTTCCACAAAATAACAATTTGTTGAATTAAATAATAATATTTTCTGACGTAAAGCTGCAATACGACTTTAATTATAAACCGTTCAAATTATCAAGGTAAGTATAAATTTTGTATATAATTTTAGGATATGCCCATAGGGTCACCGGTAATTATTAAACTTATTCTTAACTTAATACTGTTAAATTAATTATGAAAAACATATTGCACAGTACTGATACTTTATAAGTGTATTATATCAGTCTAAATGTATATTTTACTTTTTATTATCTCAGAATATATTTTGTTTTGCTTCCTTTCAATAAATTAATAATTTTTAAATAATCTTTTGTTTTCGACTGTTCGATATGCTCGCGCCCCCCTTGTAGGGTTATCATGCCCTCCTAAGGGAGCGCGCCCACAGTTTGAGAAACACTTATCTAATCTGTTAAAGGTTTAAGTTAAGATCTTAATAAAGTCATATTAAGATCATGGCAGCTTCTCTAGTTCTTCATTTATTTCTACACCTCTACCTCACGCTGATAATCAAGGAGAAGGACACCCGAGAGGGGGGGGGTGTCCTTACAGTGTTTATGGTATAGTTTTCTTTAACAAAACAAATCTGCTAATAAGAAAGAAAATAATTTTAACTTTCTAATTGTAAGACCTATAAAAGTATACATTGTATGATGAAATATTTTATAGCCATAATTAAATAAATCCTAACATCTATTTCTGATTCCTATATTATTAGTCCTGTCTTAATATTTTTGACCCAATGACCTCACACACCTCAGCTCAAAGCACGCCACCCCTGACGGATCACCCGCTCGCAGGGGTGGACTGAAGGTGAGAGAAGGAGGAACTGGCCACTGTCCAGCCAGTGGTCAAATTAGGATCCTCTTCTTCGAAGTCGGCCATCAGGGTAAAGAATGATGATGGAACCTCCCCTTTCCTTTTGTTTCTGGCGCTCTTTTACAACTCTTCGCAGATTTCTTTTCCTTCTGCTCCACTTCTGCCGAATTTTCTTTTCGGGGGTGTTGTTATTTTACTCCATCCCTTCGACCGTGCTCTTGAAGTGTAAGAAAAAGAATCGTTGAAGGCAATAACCCTATTTCGTTAATTTGTCACTCCGGTGGAGTTGTCGGACGTTCCGGGGAGGAGGCTTGAAGCGAAACAAGTGGCGTAGTTCTGGAGACTGATTAGTTAAGTTGGTGTCCTTCTATTTTTCAAGTATATGTGCGTTAACTATCCAAAGTGTACCTGTCAGTTACTGATTAATTCTTCGGAGGAATAGATAACATTTTTTTTCAACTGAGTATGGTTACAAAAATAAAAGAAAGAGTATTAGTAAATTAAACATAGTTGGGCTTCAGTTTATTGTTTAATTTGAATTAACGTCTATTTATGATTACATGGAGCTTTTTCCAATGGATCTTGTAGTTCTAGACCAGATTCTAGTAGACGCATATACATGAGCCAGTGTACAACTGTGAAGATGCCCCCCTAGGGTGCCCTTCTCTTAGATTATCTGCGTAAGCTAGAGGAGTAGGAATAAATGAAGAACTAGAAGAGTTTCCATGATCTTAACATGACTTTATTAAGACCTTAAACTTAAACCTCTGACAGATTAGATAATAATTATATATGTGAGAGAATCTACGGTGGATAAACACACAAATATATATTATACCGCAAAAGCTTAACCCGGACCACTATCAATAACAATCCCGCCTAAGCTCAATTACAATGCTATCACAGATCCGAATATTAAATAGTCAATCCTACCTTAATCCAATCGTTGATCTGATATTAAGGAAGTTGCGTCTTTACTCGAGTGCAATGGTATGCACCTTGACCTAATGGTTCTATCTTCGGGATAACCTCAGTTGGCTGTCACTTCACGATTATATCACTTTCTAACATAACATTCCCCAAATTGCCACACCGCTTACTGAAACTTCTGATATTTAAAAACTATCTAATTTTCATCTTTCCTTCACGTTTCACTTCTTGGGGTTTGGTTGGAAAAGAGTTGCCATTAATCTTGGCCCCAAAAGAACCCAAAGGACATGTTAATGAGAAGACGCGTGAGCTCATCACACAACAAACTTCCACTAAAAAACAAGTCAGGTTTTGAACTGACATCAGAAATTACTGATGTCTTAAGGTTTCTTGAGGCCCTGGGTCTCTATTCGAAAGTAGGCACCCCTACGACTCTTTTTACCCTCTGGCCGGAACATCAATTTTTTTGCCGCATTGAAGAGCATCCGTCTGACAGGCGAGTACGTAATTTTTTTAAAAATTTTATTACCTTAAGAACTGTTTTAAATGTCTTTATAGCTCATGAAATTGAGTATGGCTCAAATAAGATGCGTGGGATTAAATCAAGCACAACAATATATATTTTAATACTAGAATTATGACTAGTATTTTTATAAAATTTGATTACAAATTTTTTATATTCATGTAAAAGTAATTAAAATAATAATACCAAACACGAAAAAACTATAGGAATATCCGTCTGATAGACCGTAATAGATAAGAAAAATCGCACAAATCGTGAGTTGAAAAAATTCGTCATGTACCACCACGTGATCCTCTTACTGGGTAGAGTCCAACTGAAGATGTCAAGGAAGTCCACCCAAAAATCACACCACAGCGTTATCTACAGGCATCAAAGCAAATCATTCCCGTCTGAGAGACGGATATTCCAGTCAGAGGGTTAAGCAGACAGAACATAGAAAGCATTGTCAAATATTCGTAGCGACTGCCTCCTTTCGAATAAATGAGTAACGAAGGTGTGTAAAACGCCTAGTCATCGACGAAGGACATGACATTATAATGTAATGTTACCAGTTGGTATATAGTTCGAAACTCCCAGTATTTTGGAGAATATGTCTAAGAATAATATAACTGGGTCTGGGCACAGTTAGCTATTGACTATGGGACTCATTAATTTGATTGGTTGATTATTAACATCGCTCTCGGAAGCAACAAGAGGCTAATGGAAACGAATCTTGGAATTAGTTCATAAATCTGAATCACTGAAGGACAATTTATGACCTTCCATCCGATTCTCCCAAAATCTGCGTTATTCTAGTAATAGGATTTCGATCCAGAAACTAATTTATCGTAAATTAGCTTCACTGCATGATAACCGTGGAAATACGGAACATAAACCCATCAGTTCAAACTCAGTGGCGTAACATCCCATGTGGGTCACTGTGTCCATCTAAGTTTTCGTTATCTTGGATGCTGAGGTACACGTGCAGAGATGTTCCGGTCAAGTGGTCCCGGGTGTGGACACCCCATAGCCATTGTTTTTTATTAGTTATAATCCTCTGTATATAGTACGCAAAATTTAATTAAGTATTCGCTATTAATAATTAATGTTATTAACTATTTATTCAACAATTAATTTATTACTTTTTTTGCTCCCGAAAACCGACAAAATCAAAAGAAGATGTTGGGCGGCGTATTGGAGCATACTACGAGAATGGTGTACTTTCAAACCCTGGACCCTCCCCTTTTGAAAAATTCCTATGCGTGCCATTGGTTTCACTGAAGATCCATCGTGTAGAGGAAGATCTAATGCGGTTTAAATCTGTACTCGCACACAATCCTTCCACTGTAGTAGGGCTGCAGTAGCCCAGTAGTCAAGGTATCGGATCATGGCAGGCATGTCATAAGTTCGAGGCCAGTACCACTAAAGACCGATGCTAGTACCACTTAAGACTTGATGCACGTTAACTCTGTCGAGAGCTGAAACGTCCTACCGTTGGTGTGGTGTGGTAGTTAGGAGAGGGAGGGTGCCAGCTCAGGTGTCATCCACGTCACTTGACCATGGTCCAAAATGTACCATGTGGTCCGTCGCCAAAAGCCCTCGTGTAGCTGAACAGTGCGATGTTAATATTCACTCACTCACTCCACTGGTTTAGTGTGGTAGTTATTAGAGAGTGTGCCAGCTCAAGTATCGTAGGTCAAAATTGCGAGGTCCGTCTTCAATAACCCTCATGTTGCTTTATAGGGCAATGTTAAGAAAAGTCACTCAGCGTGTGACGTTTGAGGTAAATAAAGATAGCGTGATATTGATTAATTTAAATATTTAGTTTATTTACGTCACAGCTATTAATTACAGTACATACACATTGAAGTTATTAAACTTATTCATTAGATTATAAGAGTCCAAGTTCTGTTTGTGAGGAGGCCGCGGTAACCGAGTGGTATAGGTATCGGACCGTGGCTTACCTTGTCACAAGTTCAAGCCCAGTACCACTGAAGACCCACCGTGTAGGACAGCTATGCATGTTAAATCTGTCGAGAGCTGAAACGTCCTCCCGTTGGTGTGGTGTGGTAGTTAGGAGAGGGGTGGTGCCAGCTCAGGTGTCGTCCACGTCACTTGACTATGGTTCAAAATTACGTGGTCCGTCGCCAAAAGCCCTCGTGTAGCTGAACAGTGCGACGTAAATATTCAGTCAATCAATCAATCAATGTGTTTGTGAGGAAAGAATTTTTGTGTGTTTGTTCTCAACGAAGTTTTTAGACCATCTCTCGTTCTCTCTCCCTGCTCTTTCTAGGCTTCGGGGATGACAAAGTTTAGCGTCTTGAGCTTCGAGTTACATCCGGTTTGTGGATGAACAGGGGTTCTTCCTGGTGTCAAAGGTTGCCGGGGTGATGTCCAAGATAAGACTGTGCAATATTTTTAAGAATTCAGGTGTCATTGCACGTGTGGTGACCATACCAACAAAAGAAGCCGATTCACAGCTGTGTGGCGGGAAATTCACGGCTACGTCTCAAGCGGAGTGACCGTTGCTTGGATCGGATGAAGTTTCTGTCAATGTGCACATTTGAACCCTGATGCCATCTAAGACTTTTTATGTACAGGACATAAAAAGTACCTCTCCGATAAACATTAATCGGAGTTCAAATTCTTCACAATGATCTGTCAAAGGGGAGAGTGATCATGGTTCAAGATTGTAGCTTTTAAAGGAACTTTGACGAAACTAAACTCTTTTCTTCCTTTCGTGTGCGATTATTCTTTAAAAACTGTATTAAATACGATATAACACAGAGATATTTCGCAAATGTTACATCATCTAAAATTCGAAGAATAATTTTTTGTATTACTAGAAATGAGTTAAAATACGAAAGTTCCAAGGTTTGCTCTAACGTCCATGTGTTAAAGACTTCAAATTTCGATTGAAACTACTAAATAAATGTCTTTTCTTCCATTCTCTTTTTTTCCCCTCCTTTCTTTTTAACATGCGTTAAGATTTATCTTTCAGACAGTTCTAGAGGTCCCCTAGATGTATTTAATCCAAGTTTTAATTCACTCTAGGGAGATACTCGAGGACAGAAGACTTCCACGAGAAACATAAAAAAAAGTGAAAAATAGCTTAGAAGGAAGTAGTTATAATAAACTTTTCTAACTGGTGTTGGAATGGAGAAAGTGGAATGTTTTATACTCTTTATTTATTTATTTTTTAAATATTTCTAATATAGAATTATATGCGTTTTTATTTTAAACAAAACACTAATTAATTTTATAATTAGTAATTTTGGCGTCTACAAGTCATTACGAATTCGTGAATGTAATCTTAATTC
Source organism: Trichonephila inaurata madagascariensis (assembly GCA_019973955.1). NCBI lineage: Eukaryota > Metazoa > Arthropoda > Arachnida > Araneae > Nephilidae > Trichonephila > Trichonephila inaurata. The sequence continues at coordinate 4,379 of BMAV01002420.1, read as the reverse complement.
TATATGCAAATTTAAACTTCTCATACCTAGACATTTGTATCGATCTGAATGTAATTAAGTGCATCCAGAAGAGAAGAGAATATTAAAAGTTTGTCTGGTACTGATTTTTAATTCCAGATGTTTGTTAATTTTAATAAAAAATTTTTGAAATCAAGTAATTTTAACTCTTATTTCAAATAGTCTTTAAAATTAATCGTGTCTGGTTTATAAATATACTTCTGGTAATTTTTTTCTATGTATATTTTAGTGATTCGCCTGTGGAATTTTGGATGTTTAAGAAAGATTTTAAAATGTTTTCAACCATCGAAGGAAAAGTGAATGTGTGTGCATTATCGTCGCACTATAAAGCAAAACGAGGGCTTCTGGGGACGCACCTCATAATTCTGAGCCTCGGGTAAAATACGAGGACGGCACACTTGAACTGGCATCCCCTCTCCAAACTGCCACACCACACCAATGGGAGGACTTTGAGCCGCTAAAGAGCACACGTGTATCAACTCTTCTACACGGAGGGTCTTCAATAATACAGACTCGAACTCGTGACACTCCGGCTAAGACTTGATGACAGTGACAACAAGATGACCACAGCCCCTCATCTGGTTCCAAAGAAATGTTCATTATTTTTTATCTTCCAGGTGTGTTTCTTACATTCAAATCTATGCTCTTGTTTAGGTTTTTTGGCAGAAAGTAGTATTATCACAGAATTAACACTTTTTTTCACAAACTCATATGACCTTTCGGCCTTCAGAAGCCTTATGACTTTATTTTTAAACTTTTTGCTTACGTATAGTGTGGATTACGATAGTTGAGTAGTTAGGGCCACAAACTTGTGTGTCCATCTGACTAGGGTTCGATTCCTGGTACCTCTAAATGATTGTGAAGGGGAGGTATTAGTGCACGTGAGACCAATTTAACGAAATTTTAAGTCCTCGCGTGGGCTTACAGGGAATGTTAAGAGAGTGTAGTGCCAGATGAATTGTTGTCCTTGTCACTTGACTATGGCTCAAACTTGTGATGTCTGTCGCTAATAGACCTTGTGCAACTTTAGGTACAAAATAAAATTTAAAAAAAAACATTTATAAGTATTTTTACATATACTCAATAATAATATTCAAATTATCATAAATCTAAAAAGGTAAAGCAGGCTTCTCAAACTTTCATATCTGCAACCCAATATTCAATCAAAATTTTTTCATGGTCCCCCCCTACTTACAAAAAAAAGTATTGAATTCATTAACACTATATTTTGACCCTGAAGCTAAAAACGAACCCCACCTTTTAAAGTCCACACACACACACAAACACACACACACACACACACACACACACACACACACACGCGCGTCTTATTAAACGTCCCATTCAACCAAAACGATAATTGCCTGGACTTATATAAACGTTTTTCCAAGTAGATTTTTTTCTGTGCACTGCTATCCATGAAATTATTCCGAAGGTTTTGGGAAGAAATGGACTTTGACGGTGTTTGAAGAATTTACTTATTTCAAAGGATTTTTATTTTTTCCTTTTATCCCCCCCCCAATATATCACATACGCGCACCTATTTAAAAAGGTTGCAGGGGAAGGAGTTGGTAATTTTTTAAACCCCCAGTTTTAAAGGGTTAATTATAAACCGTACAAACTATCAAGATAAATATTAATTTTTTTTATAATTTTTTTTATGAAAAACCCCTGGGGTCACTGTTTATTTTTAATCTAGTTCTTAACTTAGTATTGTTAAATTAATTATAAGATACTGGTGTCGTACTGATACATTTATAAGTGTATTGTTTCAGTGTAAATGTGTATTTTACTTTTTATGACGTCAGAATATATTTTGTTTATTTACTTTCCATAAATTAATAATTTTCTTCAATAATCTTTTGTTTTCGACTTTTCAATGTGTTCGTGCCCCTTTGTTGAGTTATTACAGTTTGAGAAACGCTGAGAAAAAGCAATAAATAGAAATGTAACAAGAAAGTATAGATCAAAAGTGTAAGACAGTCACATAAGTATAATAGAAAATTCTTAGCCTTAGGAACTGAGAGTGTAGCGTGTAACGTATTCAGCCTCGCAGCTGCAAAATCAGCTTCCCAAAAAAGAGAGGATTGTGCCGTCCATGTCCACACGTACTCCCCTAAAATATAGCGGGGTCCTTTTATCTGACATAGCACCGACAACTGATGGCCGTAAGAAAACAATACTTCCTGTGAGCGGGAAACCCCCAAAAGAGAAAGTTCGAGGTGAAAAAGCGATCAGCCCCCCCCCTTTTCCCAACAGGTGAAAAGACAGTCCTTTTGAAACACTAAAAAAGAACGGTTGTGTTTGCCTTTTCCCTTACAAATAACATATTCTGTGGTGGGGGGTCAATAATTTGAATAACTTGTAACCAACTGTATATACTGTAATTTATAGATCTGGACGTAATAAATCAATTATTAATTCCCAACCTTCTATGTCGCTCAACCGGTATAAGGGAAACGACTCTTTACCCCGATGCCGTAGGAACTGGGCCCCAAACCCCGGGGAAACATGGATGTTTGTAAATGTATAGTGCCTTTGCGGCATGGGGGGGACTCTAAAAGCCGTCGAGCCGCAAGTTTCCCCGTGTGGTTTGGGGAAGGGGGGGAAAAGGTGGGAGGCCCCCCCACCCCCCCGGTGTCCCTCCCCCCAAAAGGGGGAAACAGGCCCAAAACGTACTGTCACCTGATGGGTTTTAAAAGGGTAAAAAGGGTTTCCCCCCTGTTTTTCCCCCTGGCATTTGCCAGTCAGGTGGCATCAGCAACAACAACAACTCTCTCTATACACAGCAATTTTTCCAAACGACACAAGTGCCAGATATTTTTTTAAGGCCGCCAAAGTGGTGTGGTCCACGAGAAAAATTTCCCGCTTTGGGCACCAGAAAAAAGTGGGAAATACTTTCTCATCAATTTTATGTTTTAAGATGCAGCAAGTAGGAAAACCCCCCAGTTAAAAAAACATTTAAAAATTTTTCAGAATCTTTTTTTCCTTTGCATTACACAAAGAACGAAGATACCAGACATAGTAATATGTGGATAATAGAACTGTTAGCAGTGAAAATTCAGGATAATAATTTAAGCACCTACCTTTTGATAAAATTCTCAAATTTAAATTTCTCATCCATCCTCATTAAGATTTCAGCTTTGGTTTTCCATAAAAAGTGAACACCCTTTACTTAGTGAACAGCGATGAATATTCTGATTCAATTCCCTACAACTTATTTATGTGAAAAGGCCTTTTCGTCTGTCACAGCCATCAAAAAAAGGTACCGATCTCAGCTTGAAATAAACACAGTTCTCCGTCTTTCTGTATAACAACATTGGATCCAAATATCCATAATCTTATTCTAAATAAGCAGGAACATTCATCACACTAGGAATGTACAATGCTAAAAGTTTGATATACTTTAACCATTTTTTAATTTTTTTTTATTTTTTTTATTACGGTTTATTAATAAAGCTTTCATATTTTGGTTCGAATTAATAGTTTCATTTTATTAATTAACTATATTTTATGTGTGTTCTTAGATCATATTTTTTTTATAAATATATTTAACACTTAAAAAGAGTCCTATTAGTGGTTTGTGGGATTTAAATTATAAATTTACTGGTCTGTGAGGTCTTTGGGTTCTCCCACCCATTTTATACAGTGTGTTTTGGGGTTTTTATATTTATTATGTATAGCTATATAAATCTCGTAAAATTCTAAACTTAAAACACTTTTTTTAAGAAAATATTTTAGAAAAAAATCTTAGGAACATTAGTTTCAACTTAACAAAAAATATTCCAAACGATGCAGGAAAATCAAAGTAAAATTCAATGCGATTTTTTAAAAACCCTTTTTTTAAATATTTTTCAGTGTTGGAGAAATAAAATTTACAACTACGTAGGTGTCGTTTATCCGAATAGGACCGGACCGTTCGAATACGCGATTATTCAAACCAAAAAACCGAATCAATCCGCAGTACATGGGAAAACCGGGCACATAGAATTTGAAAATCATCCATGCGGGAAACGTGATTGAAGAAAAAACAAAATAGGTGCAAAAAGTCGAAATTTTACCTTTTTTGCGGAAAATAATCACTTATTTTTTGCTATAAAATTAAAAACCACGTTTTTCGCAAGGGCCTATTCTCTTGAGAAGCAGTAGTTTTGAAGGACAACACTCTGATTGTTGTTCGTACCACTCCATAGTTGGGGTTTCCCAAATCAGAAAACGCGTCAGCATTTGATGGACCCCTTTCTATTTTCCTTTTTTGTTGTTGTCCTCGTCTTCATTCGTTTCATCGTTTATGGGGTCAGATTCTTCTTGCATGGAAGTCACAATCTCGTCATCATTAAACACAAAAAATCCTTTTATTC
>BMAV01002419.1:0-26306 GCA_019973955.1 Trichonephila inaurata madagascariensis | reverse complement strand
AATTTTAAACATGCATACATTAAAATTTTTTTTACACAATTTTAAAAATATAAACTTTAGAAAACAGAAATTTTTATAAAAAACCTTACACCTTTGTACTATTTTTTAATCCAATTTCTTTATACAGAATTAGCACATAGTTGTAATTCCAAATATTTTTACTCTTTACTAAGCTTTAGCGAGTTTAAATAATCAGTAATAATAACTAATTAAAACTAAATTTAAAGTGAAGTACAGACTTAAATTTAGGTAAAATCACTAAATATTAAATACAACATTCAAATTAAAACCACGCTTCTAAATTTGGCTCCAAAGTTTTTTGCATGTTTAACAAAGTTCAATTTCCAGTTACTATACAGATATCTAATGCGTATGAATAAAAATAAATTGAGGCTTTGCAACTTTGCCCCAGATTTAAAAAGACAATGTTTACATTTCTATCTGTCAAATGGGTGTGGTTCATAAGGTGATTATTTTTTTAAAATCATTTTAAAGTACTTCTAATTTATATAATGGTTTGTATGTTATATCATTGGACAGGTTCTGATTTGGAGATTTTAGAAGTATCAAAAATTCAAAATCGATTTTCAAAAGGTTATTACCCTACTGCCTTCCTTAAATGGTTCTACCTCACTTCAATTAAAAGCTTCGGAAGTAAAATTTTTACGTTGAATTATTGAAACTATACTTCTTTTTGCGCGTTAGGGAAAAATGATGAGGGTAAATTTTTACGATGCGCGCGCACACAGTCACGGATGCACGCGCAAACCGTTGTCTAATATTTTAACATGCCACTTTTTTGGTGCTAGCTGACTGATGTTTGGGGAATCGTTATAACTATTGTTATAAACCATATCTGTTGGGACGTATCCCCCCGATGCATTCCCCCATCTACAGCATTTTAGCCAATATCTAGGCAAACGAGCCTCACAGTTCATTCGGACCTAGCTTATTCGATCCCTCTCTACCTGCTCTTCTAATTATATAATTTCATGCTCATAGGGCTATTTTTTCCATAGTTTTTAATTATTTTAAGCTTTTTTTTTAACTTTTTAAATTTGCTTAAATCCACAATATCTTGGCTACTGTTTGAGTCTCGGACTTAAGATTTGAACCAACTGTTCCGCTCGTCGAGACCCATCCAGTCATCTACTTCATTCCCATTGTGTAGGCATTGGGAGAGCTTAAGAACTAAGATATCATGCTCCCATGTTAATCCTATGGGGACTGGAAAAAATTTCATCCTGCTAAGGAATTGAGCTTGGGACTTTATTTTTGGAGGTCCACAATATTTTCGTATTAGCGCGAGCTTTACGTGGAATTTGCCTCCTCCGGTACTAAGTCCCTCTACATTGCTTCCCCATTAATAACTCGAATCGTATGCTACCTTGGTCGACCGCATCGGCTGGATTCGATTGTTCTCCCTATGACCATCCTAGATATATTTTTTCAGGAAAATAGCTGCATTTCTTCACCCATATTTAACATTTTTAAATTTTTTTTTTTAAGTTTTAAATTTTTTTAAATCCTAGCTCAGAGGATTTTTGAATTTCGTTAATAAAACTCGGACCATAGGTTCTCCTCATTGAGATCTTTCATCTGTTATAATTCGTGTGTAGATATTGGGCCTAGGGAGCGCGTATCACTAAAATTAGAGAGAGAATCCCCATGTTATTCCTATGGGGTTCGATTTTTTGATGTCGTCACGATATTACAGGGATAGAAGGATAAAACTTTGGAATCTCCTACCACTGTGTGTATCGTTGGGGTGTACGTGGCCATTTACGTCGCAGTTTCTTCCCCCTCCCTGTGTAAGTTAGTTTCGTTTTCCTTTCCCGAACTACTGCCGCCCTATTTGCAACTACAGACTTTGGACCGGATCAAATGGATTCCTCTTGTGTTTCCCCACAACCAGGCTGAGTTTCGAGTTACTGGGTGTTTTTCTTCTATTTTATTTATTTGTTTTAAATTTTTTTAATTATTTTAAAATGACCATAATTCGGGGATCTTCAGGCGGACGTCTTAACTTTCTCGGGAATTATTCCTTCAGCCGAGACATTCAGTATGAGATTTCAGGTGCCACATTCGGTTCACCTCATCTCCAGATACAATCTGCCGAAAACTCCCATGTTATTGGTCCTATTGTCTCTGTGCGGGGGTGTTTAAATTTATTTAAATCGTGATTATCTCGGGTTTGGCTGGTCCGATTGACTTAAGGTTTATATTGTTCAACTCTGTTCGTGACCGTCTTTCATCCTTGTCCCAGCTTGCCCTGTTCAAGATTTTTAGATTCTTAGAAATATTTTAATCTTTTTACGCCAAAGACGTATAACTTCTTACGCGCTTACATAAGTACACAGACACTTTTTTTGTATATTTATGTACCTGTTAATGTAAAAAAAAAATCGATTTTAAAATACAAATAAATCTGTATGGGCAATAAATAATCAATAGCTTTTTTTTTTTTTATTTTCGAGGCATGTCGTGAAAAAACCCCGCTCCAGGCTGCCCTTCTCTTAGATTATCTGCGTCAGCTAGAGGTGTAGGGTCAACTAAAGAATAAGAAGTAGACATACTCTTAATATGACTATAATAAGAACTATAACTTAAACCTTTAACAGATTAGATAATGACTATGACGATAATGACTACGATGAAAAAACACACGATACAAGTAATAGCGAATTAACTTTACTCAGACCACTATCAATATCTAACCCGTCTAATCTCAATTTCAATAATAACGCAAGTCAATAATAAATAGTCAATCCTACCTTACTCCAATCGTAACTACAATACTACGAAAAGGCGTCTTTACGTGAGTGCAATTGTATTCCGCTTGACCTATTGGCTTTATCTTCGGAATAACCTCTGTGACATCTCACGCGTCCTTTCTCTAACATAATCTCTGTGTTTTTTGACGGCCACGATTAATGGCAAATCTTTTCCAACCCAAATCCAAGAAGTAAAATGAAGGCTAGATGCAATTAAGATAACCTTTAAAAGGATAGAAGTTTTAGTGAGCGAAATGGCAATTTAGAGAAATTTCAGTTCAGAGTAGAAGTGTTGATCGATGGCTTACCTAGAATCAAGTAAATCTCGCCATTCAACCAAGGTACATACCATTGTACGCCCACTTGGAGAAATATTTGAAGTGGATTGGACGTAGCGCATTCAACCAAGGTAGGAAGATTATATTCTGAACGCGAATATATTATTGAGATTAAGAGTAGGCAGATATAATATAATTATATTGATAAGTGATCTAATTGCGCGATCTGTGTTAATTAAGGCTACGTGTTTTGGTTTATTCTCACTTAATATAAGTTGTTTCGATATCTAAGTAATTTAAGTTAAATTCTTAGTAAAAGTAATATTAAGAATTCTAAAATGTCTCAACATTGCGAGAATCCCACACCTCTAACTTACGCTAAGACCCCACGACATGCAGGAGGGTTTGGTATTTTACCAGAAATGTGCTTTTCAGGGTTCGAGAATAATAATGAATTTTTAGAGGCCATAGATAATCAAATACAGTTACTAGAAATTCCTAGTAACTTAGCATGTGCTTATTTGAAAGGTCATTTAAGGGGAAGGGCTCAAGATTAATATTCAATATTCGGATCAGTGTTATGGCAGGATACAGCCACGGATTTCGCGCAGCTAAAGACAGAGTTAGCGAAAGCTTTCCCTGCAATCAAAAATAAGAAAGAGTTAGAAGCGAGGTTTTTCTCGTCCAAGCAGGGAAGAAATCAGGAACCAACAGATTTTGTTTACGATTTACTGAAAATTCATAAAAATTTAGAACTAAGGTGTCGCAGGCAGAATTGGTTGATCAAATTTTTGTTAGACTCGAACCACAAGTCCAGGACTATGTGGAAGTCCGGAATGCGCAGAAAGGGTAAACTTTTAGAAACATTAGCTAAATTTGAAGAGGGTATTTTTCAATTTAAAAGGGTTCGCAGAATAGTGATCCTGTGGAAAGACTTAGTAAAAAACGCGCATAGGATGCCCAATTTGATGATAATCGCAGAAACTGGAGGAATTCTGAGGTTGGGCGTAGACAAATAATGGCAGAAAGGATTCTAGAGGTACTTATGAGAATTGCCGTCAAAGTAATAGGTGGTTCGAGAGTAGGAATAGATTTCAGAATGATGATCGGAGATTCAACGAAAGGGAATAACAATTTCGAAAAGAAGATCGAAGTGATATGTTTAATAGAGGGGACCGCTGAAATAGGGGTTCGATTGAGAATTTCAGCCGAGGAGATAGGATGCAAAGGGGATGATTGAATGTTTTGAAAGATAATGAAGTTCATAATCAAAAGGAATCGGCAGTGGATGTACCAATTAAACATTCTCCGATATGTATATCATCCGTGGAGCTTCCCTACGTTCCTATTTTATTAAATAACACATTTATGAAAGCGCTATGGGACACCGGAGCGGAGAAATCCCTTTTTATCGGAAGAAATATATATAAAAAAAATTTTATAAAAAGTAAAAATCATGGGGCTCAGTGATCACAGCACAGGGAGCGAAATGCTAAAATATAGGAATTATAGAATTGCTTATTCGTATCCGGGAATTTGACAAACCTTGGTTGTTTCATGTGTTGACGGATTTGGAATACTCATGTATTCTTGGTGTTGATTTTATAAGTGTGTAACGTCGTCAGTCATTCGTACCCAAGAAAATTTGTTACAGCCATACTTTAATATATTTAAATAAATAAAATTTATTAGCTTCAAAGAATATGCATTAAATAGGCCAAAGCCGGGCGGACAGTCTTTATCACTAAGGGGAAAAGGGCCATAACTTTTCCGCCCAGTTTACTCTGGCTCTATCTCTCCAAGTCCCCGCCCGTCCAAGTCGCTCCAGGTTTTCTTCTCGTCCGATCGTCTTTTTTCGTTCTCGTTTTTCCCGTCCAAATTCACCCCTTTTAACACCAGGGGAGGGTCCAAATGCACGCGCCCCTCGTTCTCCCTCATATTGGCAGTGTCAAAAGAAAAAGGGCCTGGCCCCTCGTCTTCCCTATTGGCAGGTCAAAGAAAAGGTCTGCCCTCGTCCCTGGGCCATCTGGTGTCCTCACTTCATGGAAAACATGAACATATTCACCATCCGTCTCTGAATCCAAGGGCGCCATAACTCACATCGGCTCATTCAACACCAGCTCACAGCCCCACCTCTCAACGCATCGTCTTCATTCCAAACTTTCATAAAGGAATGCCTAACATATCGACATTCCCACACATACCCAGACCAGATGTCTGCGCTGCACTGAGGCCAGTTAACAAACAATGACCCCATGGCCACCTGCACCTGCCATCCAACATCTGTTTGGTGATGGATGGATAGGAAGTATTTCAGATGTGTATTGGCAGGGTGGGGGTTCACATCAATTGAAGACGTCACAACTTCTATTCCTTCCCGAAAAAAGGTCCACTTAATGACTGCTCTGGCCTCAGGCTAATTCAGTTCTGAACATATTTCACACCGAAAGGTTGTCTTATCAATGAGACCACCATGACAGCAATCCAAGTAATAACAGCAATCGTGCAAAATAAATAAATAAATCCAAAAATTCTATAAAACATTCACTTTACAACTAAACTAAATCCCAAATCTTGGATTCTTTTTCCCTTTCCTGTAAGTTACATCACAACCTGTAAATTGTGTCGAAAGAAGTTAAATCAAATCATAATATTTCTAAATTAATTCCAATACATTAAATCAACAATCCAATCGTGTTAAACATCTGTGAGTATTCACCCAAGAGACACAAAAGATTTTCACAACACATCATATCCTTCCACCTTACACACACACACAAACACCTCATCTTCTACAGATATTATTAATTCACACCTTGCACTAATCCAAAGAATTGCTTATTCCCATCTACCATTCCAACGATATCGGGGCCGCCAAACAAAATAAAACACCTATAAATTCCAAGCTTTACCAAACAACATTACAACATTTTTTTTGTAAACTAAGAAGTTTAAATCAAGACCTCTAAATTAAGTTTAAATTTTGGCTTTCGGTAGGTACTTCCTCACACAAACTATTGGTGGCAGTTATTCGTCGATTCAAGGTATTGTCTTCCATTACGTTAGATATTGGAGGTACCAGACACTACCTGAATATAATTAACATACTTCCATTTAGCTCGCAAATGAATTTACGCTTCATATTACGTGCATGGAACAAATTTTCCTGACGGTTTAATTTTCCTTTTGGCTTGACCCTGACTCCGACCCAATCCTACTCAACCATTTTAATACGCGTCAATCTGCTTTACACGATTTTTTCCAAATCTGCATCAGAATGTTCCATCGCACCATTCGTGATACATCAATCTGCTCTAAATCATCTCTGCAACCTGTGTCGTTAAATTACATCCATACAGCGCATACAAACTTAAACCTCACTTTCTTATTAATGTACATGCCAAATGTATATAACGTGCGCATACTTCGATAACTCCATCATGAGAGAACGACGAAAAATACCACTAATAAATCCAGTATACAGTGACCCATCAGATAATCATGTTATTCTTTCTTACAAAAACCCTTCCATTTTACTAAAGATAAATTTCACCGTGTCACCTGTCTCAAATTCAACTTATTACATTTAATACGTGGATAAGGGCACGGTTCACTCTTCCTAACCAAACACCAAGTGAGTACGGCTCGACCTGCCCCATCCTGCTTTACATATCTAAATCCGGTATATACTCTGTATCTTCTCGTAGCGAATTAATTAACATCTGGGATGTACTAAACAAGTTTTAATTTTGAACGGTTTTCCCGTATTTAAACTACTATCCTTCTGCCTAAAGAAAATCATCCCATGGATATGAAAGAAACCTTTTCTTTTTAGTGTTAACGGCTCCTTCAAATAGTTACTTCTGACTAGGCGGTAATTTCAAAATACAGTTGACTTTCCTTAAAACACTTCTTGAAAGTAAAACCATAAATAGCTTCTACCTGAATAGAGAATTTCAAATCTTCCCAGTTCCCTTTCGAGCTGCTTTTTTCCCTAACCAAATTTAAGCAATTCGGTTTACAAAGAAGTTTCTTTATTAAATATCGATAAAATTATGATTCTTTTTCTGGTAAATCTATCTTCGAAACTTAAATTTGAAATCCAAAGTTTAATTCATTATCCGTCTCTAAACTGTTCCTATCAACCTTTGCCTTTTGAGAGAAAACGCATCGTTAACCTACCTCTCAAACCCCACACTTAACAAGCCATACACGTGTTTTCTTTTTCCTTATTTAACTGCCCTGCTATCTCAGCCATTATATGATCTCAACATTCTCATGATTCACTGTTAACTGCTGCTCACCTCACCCATAAATGCCCATACTGGTATCTCCTCTTTCTCTCGCATTCCCTATCACAACCAAATTTCTGGGGTTCACTATCAATTATTATTCACTATCTTCTCTATCAATTCTAAAGAATCAGCTCCTATTTCATTAGAATTTCTATTACCCGCTTTGCACACAAAGTGATTGATTTAACACTTTCTACCCGTAAAAGTGCTCCAGTTCCCTTAACAATGACCCACAATCTATCCACATTTACTTTCTTTCCTTTTTCAACCATAAATTTACTACTCTTTCTGTTCCTATCCCTCTTAATTTAGAGGGAAACGTTCATTCCTTCTCTCTCACTGGGGAACAATTCTCCTTTTCGGAAATCACTCAGACATGTATATGTTCTCCACGCTTTCTTATTAACTACCGAATTAATTAAAAGGCCTAAGGCACTTATTAACCGTCTACCAACTTGCGGTACGTTTTCCTGACACACAATGCATTTGCGAGATTGTTAGTCCCATTCTGACTTCAATTCATTTTCTTTTAACTTATTTCTGTGTTGAGCTCTTAGTCTTTCTCTTTAAACTCAAATTCCCTAGCTAGTCTACGCTTCTCCTCAAATTCCTCAATTTCCCGCTGTCTTTCACGTTGTTCACGTTCCTAATTTCCTCTGTCTTACAATGCTCCTTTCGCGTTCCTCAATTTCCTTTTTCATCCAAAATACCCTCTAACAAATATTTAGCTGTTTCATCAGTATAGTATTTACTTTGACAAATTCTCTTATAAATTTCCATCCTAGTTGTAAAGTAATATCAACTTACCCAAAATTTTCGCAACTTCTATCATTACGTCTTTTCCTTCTCTTTAACAGAAACGCCAGCATGCACCAATACAATAATAAAAACCAAATCTAAAACTTAATCGTTACAAAAATTATACACAGACTCAAGGTAAACTAACAATACACTAGACCTAGATTTAACCATATATTTTTACAAATGTGCGCAAATCTAAACCAACACAATAACCTGCTCAACCTTGTACCTACACACAACTAGTATAAACTACTGTATACCAAATTCTCACAAATCTAAAACCACAACAATATCCTACACACATTGTACTAACACCACTAGTATAACTACTGTATACCAAATTTCACAAATCTAAGACCACAAACAATACCCTACACAATTACTGTGCTAACACAACAAGTATAACTACTTATATACCACTTTTCACAACTCAAACAAAATACCACGTGCATTTATACACTTCATACAAAAACTTAAAAAATCTTTCTAGTCTCTTATTGTTTACTAAATTTTACCTAGTCTTTATATTCCCTGTCTCAACATTTCTACATACAAAACAATACTCAGTTGCTGTCCCGAAAATACCCCAAAGAAAAGACTACCTTAAAATTGTAGACGTAGACATAGGAACACCTAGAACTCTCTTCACACACAAAACACTTAACAAAACCGCACTCCATCACAAACTGACAGGAACTCTGTGACTTCTTAACAACACTGGGAACTTTGGTGTCCCTCAAAACACACGGGCAAATTCTTAAATTCTCGTTGAATCATCAGGCAGGAACAGGAGACACTTCTATCCGGCTCTTCTCACAGCTGGGGACTCCAGGAAAACATCTCATAGCAGGCACAGAAACCTCTCGAAGTCGGCGCTCCCAAAATTAGGCGGACATTAAAATTCACTACATCACATTCGCACACGGCTGGCCGTTTTTCACTCTTTCCATAAAATCCATGGATCGGGCATCTATTCACTTAAATGCCGGATCAACACGCTGCCACCAATTTAATATATATATATATATAGCTGTAACGTCGTCAGTCATTCGTACCCAAGAAAATTTGTTACAGCCATACTTTAATATATATTTAAATAAATAAAATTTATTAGCTAAGAATATTCATTAAATAGGCCAAAGCCGGTGGACAGTCTTTATCACTAGCAGGAACAACCATAGCTTTTCCGGGCTCCAGTTTACCCATGGCTCTATCTCCAAGTTCCCTGCCCGTCCAAGTCGCTCCAGGTTTCTCTTCTCGTCCGATCGTCTTCTTTTTCCGTTCGTTTTTTTTTCTCCGTCCAAATTCACCCCTTTTAAACACCAGGGGAGGGTCCACCACGCGCCCCTCGTTCCTCCTCATTGGCAGGTCAAAAAGAAAAGGGTCGGCCCTCGTCTTCCTTCATATTGGCAGGTCAAAGAAAAGGTCTGCCCTCGTCCTCAGGCCATCTGCGTCCCTCAATTTCGTGGAAACACGAACATATTCACCTAACTGCCCCGAATCCAAGGGCGCCATAACTCACATCTATTCATCTCACACCTGGGCTTCACAGCCCCACTCTCAATGCATCGTCTTCTATTCCAAACTTTCATAAAGGAATGCCTATCGACATCGACATTCCTTAGCCATTGTATATTCCAGACCAGATGTTCGCGCTGCCGAGGTCAGTTAACAAACAATGACCCCATGGCCACCTGCACCCCTGTCATCCAACATCTGTTTGGTGATGGATGGATAGGGTGATTTCAGATGTATTGGCAGGGTGGGGTTCACATCAATTGAAGACGTCACAAGTGGATCAAAGATTGTTTTAGACTTTGATCGAAAATCGTTGAAGATTCCCGATTCGCAGATAGCCAGATAGGGTGGTTGAATCAGTTAGCAGGAAAATGTTGGAAATAGATTGTCAAGACAAAATTGGAGGATAAACAAAACAGGAATTGCAAAATTTGTTTGTAGTTTTAAGGGATTGTTCGTATCTAAACTGTGTCTTACCTATGTTTTAAAGCATGATACTGACACAGGAGATAATCCACCAGTAGTTTTCAGGCCGTACAGATATGACCGGCAAAAAAGCAAGCATAATTGATTTTCATATACAAAAATTGTTACGAGAAGAATGATGCGACATAAAGCCATCCTGTGATGACTATGTCGTTCCGGATCCGCGTGTTGGGGAGGTGTAGGATATCGAGACATATTTGTTCTTAATACAACTTTTATTAAGAAGCACTATATTACTTCATTTCTAATTGACAGCTTTATTTTAAAGTGAGAGTTAACACCCAATTAAACCTTGTATTTAAGCTCTTTTCTCAGATCACGTGCAACTAGGAACATTTATCCTAATTATAATAAATTAACAGATTCGTCTTAACTTCCTATATAATATATTACCTTTGCAGAGACTTCCTTCCTTCAACGCTTCAGTAATATCTATAATGTAATTAAATATGCGAGATTTCCAACTTCTTAATTTACTTTATTTCTTCCAAAGCTATCAGCTAACTCTTGATCTGAAAGATTCCACACTAAGCTATCTCTCAACTTGCCACGCTCTTATCATCAAAGCTTCTATCCTTTTAAAGTATATCTCATTTACATATTATCTTCGTTTATCTTCTTGGTATTGGGTTGAAAGGTTTTGCCATTAATCGTGGCCGTCAAAGAACATAGGAGTTATGTTAGCAGAAGGACGCGAGAGACGTCACAACCCTCCAAGAAGAAGAAAAACGTGAATTACTTAAGGGTTCTCAATGCCCCCAATAAATTACGTCTAAATCTCTACTTCTGAATTTCTTTCGCTTTCTGATTTTATTGAAATTTTAATCTTAAATCCCTCATTTTAACTTTTATAATTTCCAATATTTATCTTGACTTTAATTTTCATTACTCATCTTAGAATTCAAATTCTAATATTCAATTCTAAATTTAAACTTCACACAATTTTACTCCAATAACTAGGCCAACATTAATAATTACTGTTTAATTCATGCCCACTCTCACTTTTCACATACAGTCACTTAAAATAACTATACACTTAAATTTTCTAAAATTTTCTGGGTGCGCAGACCAAACTTTTCATCTTTATCACATTCCTAAGTGGAGCTGGATTTTCCGCTCCCTTTCTTGTTGGTAGTCATATATCATAATTTTCAGGGTCTGTCTCCCCTGAAAGAAAACTTTCTCTGAGTCTCTATTTCCATAATATCACTAATTTGCCAATTATTCATTATATATTATTTGTATATCACAATAAATTTTCATTCTCCATCCCCACATCTGGTTCCAAAACTCCCAATGAGCCGCGCAGCGCCGTTATTATTATTGTTAGTGCCCCGACTACGCTGCTTCCTGAACCAGATGCTTCATAATACGTAACAAAACACAACATATATATATATATACAATATTATTATACACCATAAACATTTTTCTCAATAAACTATTATAACAAATAAACCAAAGGAATTTTCGTATCCTTCTAAAGTCATACATCGAAGCAGAAACAAATGTGCAATTACAAATGTTTTCTCCAGAAAAAAATTTTTAACAAGTCAAAGTTCCAAAAATTAAATAAACACTCATTGTAGTGTTTGACTTTGCTTGGCTTATAACTTTTAAGCACCGCTCGAGACTTCTTTCTTTTGCACAATTCTTCCGACCACTTGTTGGAAGATCATAAAAATGAAACAATACAACCTGATTTTTTATATGTGTTCTCCGGACCATTACGTCCAACGATGAGGTGCTACCACTTTTTCTTTCCTCGGTTGTACTGGAATTTCTTGTTTTGCTTGTTGTAGGGCTTGTAATCTCCTTGTCGTCCCTTTCTTGACTTCCCTGTTGTCTCCTTGGCTGGTCGGGGTTCTTTTTCTGTTCTCCGTCGTGGCCTTAGGTTGTAGTTTGATTCATCTGGAACTTCTGTGCATTCTCTTCTGTTCTTTTTTTTATTTCTAGAAATAGTACTGGATGACATTTGTCTTTTATTTATATTATTGTGTCCCTTTCTCTGCCACTTTCTTTGTGGTCCACTTGCCCCTGATACACCTGATCTTTTAATACCCCTATCATACCTTGTTCTTTTAGTTTAACTTTCACCCCCAAATGAATCCAGGGAAGCGATTCGACCAGTGATTTGTTTTATGGGTCCTCTCTTGTATTTTTTATATTGATTTGATTTGGCGACCAATCCCCTTTTGCCTCTAACTTACGTTTCACCGCAGATTTTTTCTTTCCCATATTGTGACTCATATTTAATCTTTTGATGTACTTTTTCCGAAGTACGAGTTTCCTGACTTGATCTTTAAACTATTTGGGATAAATTCGTTCCTAATTGACCTCGTCACATTTCCTATGACGATATATTCCTATTTGATCTACGTTAACTGTTAATCTTTTTCCTGATTTCCATATTACACATATTGTAATTTTTAACTCTAATATTCTATAAGGTCCCTCAAATTTTTGTTTAAATTTAGCACATACTTTGTTGGTTGCTGAACTTACAGGGTGTGTTTTCTACAAGACCCAATCATTTACCTTATTTTATATGTCTTTTTCTACGTCTATTATAATATTTTTCCCAATCTTTCCTGTTTACCTTTTCGTACTCCTTAGTCTAGCTTCTTAAAAGCTTTTTCGATATTTTGAATTTTGAACCTGATATCATAACTAGTTTTTGAAATGGTGTAATCCACTTCGACCTAAAAATAATTCATAGCAGGTGATTTTCCCGTTGTTTCATTCACCGCCGTACGAATATGTAAGCAAACTCAATGTAAGAATTGATCCCAAGTATCGTGTTGATCATTAACATAATTTGCAATCATTTGCATCTATATCTCGATTAACTCTTTCAGTCCGATTGCTTGTGGTCGATATGCAACAGTCTTCACATGTCTTATGCTCAATCTTTCACTTATGCTCAAAAATTTCTGGATATAAATTGGGACCATTATCACTTATTAATTTTATTGGAGCTCCATAACGCGATATAAAGTTATCAAAAAAAAAATGTCCGCTATTATACGAGATGAGGCCTTTTTAAGAGGTATAATTTCAGCCCATTTGCTGAAATGATCGGTTATTACTAAAATATAGCGGTTACGTCTTATTCTATTATACGATACGGGCCTAACAAATCTAACGTCACTATCTCATTCGGATAATTCGGATATAATTGATTTAATCGACCAGCTGTAACGCGTTTTTATAGTTATTAACTTGGCACATATGGTATGTAGATACATATTGATCAATGAATTTTCTCATGTACGGGAAATAACAACGTCCCGAATTTTATGATACGTTTTAAATCTGCCTAAGTGCAATTGGTTTGTCATGAAATTCTCTATTATTTCATTCCTTAAAGATTTGGAATGTATACACGCATTTCACCTAATGACGTTGGTGTGTGTGTTTCGCATAAAAATAACAATCCTTCAATTAAACGGAAATCGTGGGACCAATTCTCACATATCGTTGCATTAACCGAGTTATCTTCCGGGTTTCTAAATATCTATAGATATGACCTAATTCTGGGTCATCATTTTTTCTGTTCTGTTATTAATTGTTCCCGCGAAGTAAGTACTAAACTCTGATTATAAAGCACAATTAATTTTATCTCCAATTATACTTTTCACATGCTTTTTCGGTAAAACATTAGCCACCATATTTAACTTCATTTCTGACCCATTAACGTGTAAATTCCCTTTATCCACCTTATTATCTTCAACCAGTGAATTTTGAATTTTCAACGATTTCTGATCAAAATCTAATACGATTCTTGACCCACTTATGAAATCGATACCTAGAATACATGGGTATTCTAAATCTGTCAGCACATGAACACCAATTTCTTTCGAATTGTCTGATGCGAATATCTGGTTCTACAAATCCCCATGTTTTGGCATTTCGCACCCGGTGCTGTTATTACCTGCTCAAGTGATTTTTTATTTGCTTATAGAAAAATATTTTCTATATACTTCTTCCGGGATATAAATGATTTATCTGCCCGGTGTCCCATAGCGCTTTCAAAATGTGTGTTATTTAACAAAATAGAACGTGGGGAAGTTCTACGGGGTGATATGGGCTATCGGAGAAAGCCTAATTGTTCTCTTGTCGACACCCCTTGATGTTGATCTTAACCTTTACAATATTTACGTCCCTCTTTGCATCCTATCGCCTCGACTGAAATTTCTAATCGAACTCTATTTCTACGGTCCCTCTATTAAAAATTATCATTTCGCCTTATTTCGAAATGAGTAACCCCTGTTGTTGAATCTCTGTTCATTATTCTGAAAACCTATTCCTCTCGAACCCTCTATTACTTTGACGGCTATTCTCGTAAAAAATCATTTCTACTGTTATTTGGTCTTCGTCCTACTTCAGAATTCTCCAGTTTCTACCATTAGCATCAAAATTAGGCATCCTATGTATTTTGACCTCGTCTTTTCTATATATTATTATCGTTCTGAGAACCCTTAATTTGTAAGAATATCTCTTCGAATTTAGCTACAAGACTTCCAAAAGTTGTATCGTGTTTTGTGGATTTCTCACTTCCACATAATCTTTTTGGATCTGTGGTTCAGAGTCGAACCAAAATATGATCCACCAACTTGCTTTGGGACATTCCTAACTCTAAACTTTCTATTTTAATAATTTGTAAACGAAATCAGAGGGGTTCCTTTGATTTCTTCCCCTGCTGGGACGCGTAGAATTGTTTTTTGCAATTCTTTATTTTTGGATCATGGGAAAAGCTTTCGCTAATTCAGCCTTGAGCTGCGCGAAACTGCGGCTGTATTTGCACTCAACACCGATCCAAAATATCGAATACCACTGAGCCCTTTCCCTGGAGATGACTTTTAAGTAGCACATGACAGATTGCTCTGGGATTTTCAAGTAACTGTATGTTATTCTCTATAGATTCGATAAACTCTTGCACGTTCTCTGACCCTGAAAAGTAAGTACATTTCAGGTAGTACGTTATCCACCTGCATTAATTATACACGTTCAGTGCCATTGCGACATAGCCATCCTGTGATGACTATGTCGTTCCGATCCGCGTGTTTCAAAGGTGTAGGATTATCAAAATGATGAGACATATTTGTTCTTAATACAACTTTTATTAAGAATAACTTATATTACTTATTTCTAATTGACAGCTTTATTTTAAAGTGAGAGTTAACACCCAATTAAACCTTGTATTTAAGTCAGATCACGCAACTAGAACATTTATCCTAATTATAATAAATTAACAGATTCGTCTAACTTCCTATATAATAATATATTACCTTGCAGATCTCCTTCCTTCAACGCTTTCCAGTAATATCTATAATGTAATTAAATATGCGAGATTTCCAACTTCTTTTATAATTTACTTCTATTTCTTCCAAAGCTATCGTACAGCTAACTCGATCCGGAAAAGATTCCCACACTAAGCCATCTCTAAACTTGCCGCGCCTTATCATCAAAGCTTCTATCCTTTTAAAGTATATTCCATTTACATATTATCTTCAAGGTTTATCTTCTTGGTATTGGGTTGGAAAGGTTTTGCCATTAATCGTGGCCGTCAAAGAACATAGAGTTATGTTACAGAAGGATCGTGCGAGACGTCACAACGATTGTTCCAATTCAATCCCCTGCACGCGTCACCGGTTGTGTTATGTAAGAAAAATAATGGTTACCACCGGATAATCTTGAAAAAATATAGATTTGCAGTAGACTATAGGAAACCAAATTGATCACTAAATATCCGCGATAACCTTTACCGTTAATAGATGATTTATCAACGAATATCCCTATAATGACAATAATGTCATCCTTGATCTAAGAAGTGGGTACTTTCAAATGGCAGTAAACCCCAGTGATATTGTTAAGACCGCATTCGTAGTGGTAAAAATTAAGTGGCTCGTAAAAAGTGGCACTTATGCATTCCGGCGGATGCCATTTGGCTTATCAGGGGCGGCTCCCAATTTTCAAAAGGCAATTGACCTAATCCTGAAACCGGTGATAAAGAAGTTTGAGGGTGTCTATATGGATGATGTCATTATGACATCTCCATCGTTCACTCACCATGTTGAGCATTTAAGGAAAGTTTCTTCGTTGTTGCAAAATGCAGGATTGACATTAAATAACGATAACTGTAAATTTGGGTGCGAAGAATTGAAGTATTTAGGATTAATTATTACTAAAAAAGGAATCAAAACGGATGAGACAAAGGTTCGAGCCACACTAGAGATGAAACCCCCACGGAACTCAAAGGAGGTGTCCAAGTTTTTAGGTATGTCCCAGTGGTACGCGAAATTTATTAAAAATTATGCTGATCCTTGTGAGCCCCTTTATAATCTTAAACGAAAATTTAAAAAATTCGTCTGGTCCACTGAGGCGCAGAAGGCGTTCGACGGGGTCAAGACGGCCATAACAAAGGCGCCAGTTTAAAGGGCCGGAGTTTAAAAAGCTCTTCGAATTATTTACAGATGCCAGTTCAATCAGTTTGGGAGCAGTGCTCAATCAGGAACAAAGATCAGTTATATTTGCTTCACGTACTCTGAACAATGCAGAGACTAATTATACGGTAACCGAAAGAGAATGTCTAGCGGTATTATTGGCGTTGAACAAATTCCGAACATATTTAGGAGCGATGCCAATTAAAGTTATTACAGATAACGCTTCCTTAACACCTTGAACGCATGGAAAAAATTTGTCGAGTAGGATTATCAGATGTGCACTCAAATTAGCGGAATTTGATATAGAATGGGAACATAGACCTGGAACTCAAAATGCGGTGGCGGACATTTTAACCCGAAACCCAGTTGAATGTATAATTGGAGAAAAATTTAATTGTGCAATAATGAGAGGTTTAGTACTTACTTCGCGAGAACAGTCAATAACAGAGCAAAAAGAATGATTTAGAACTAGGTCATATCTATAGATATTTAGAAAGCCCGGAAGATAACTCTATTAATGCGACGATATATGAGAATTGGTCCCGCGACTTCCGTCTAATTGATAGCTTATTGTTTTATGCGTGAACAATGCAACGTCGTTAGTGAAATGCGTATACATTCCGAAAGTCATTAAGAAACAGTATCTTACTTCCGAATTCCAATGATAAGCCAATCGTGGGTCATCTAGGCAGATTTAAAACTTATCATGTACCCGGACGTTTGTTATTTCCCATATATGAGAAAATTTATTGATCAATATCCCTCTACATGTCATATGTGCCAAATAATTAATTATAAAAACGCGTTACCAGCTGGTCGATTAAATCCGATTGTATCAAATTATCCAAATGAGATATTTACGTTAGATTTATTAGGCCCGTATCCTATATCGAGAGTGATTCGTAATCGATATGTTTCAGTAATTACTGATCATTTCAGCAAATGGGCTGAAATTATACCTCTTAAAAAGGCATCGGCTCGTATAATAGCAGATACTTTTTTTGATAATTTTATATCGCGTTTTGGAGCTCCAATGAAATTAATAAGTGATAACGGTCACCAATTTATATCTGACATTTTTGAACATATAAATGAAAGATTATGCATAAGGCATGTGAAGACTGTTGCATATAAACCCCAAGAAAATAGGACAGAAAGAGTAAATCGAGATGTAGTGCAAATGATTGCAAATTATGTTAATGATCAACACGATACTTGGGACCAATTCTTACGTGAGTTTTCTTACGCTATTTGTACGGCAGTGAATGAAACGACGGGAAAAGCCCCTGCGGAATTATTTTTGGGTCGAAAGTTGATTACCCCATTTCAAAAATTAGTAATGATTTCGGGTGGAACTGAATTTTCAGTAAGAAATATCGAGAAATTGTTTCATGAAGCTAGATTAAAAACGAAAAGTAAGCATGAGAGATGGGAAAGGATATTAGTACAGACGAAGGAGGGATAAAAAAGGGCCAAATTAAGGTAGATGACTGGTCTTATTAGAGACACACCCTTTAAGTTCAGCAGCTAATAAGATATGCGCGAAATTAAACCAAAAATTTGAAGGTCTGTATAGAGTTTTAGAAGTACGAAATAATAATAATATTGTAATATGGATGTTATTAAAAAGGTTAACCGTCAATGTTGATCAAGTAAGAATATATCGTAATAGGAAATATGACGAGGTCAAGTTAGGAACAGGTCACTCAGATAGTATTAGTTCACGTCAGGAAACGAGCAGTTCTTATAACGTACATCAAAGATCAAATGAGTCGCACATGGGAAGATATTAAAGAAAGGTCTGGTGGTAAAGCGTGATTTAGAGGAAAAGAGATAAACCTCAAGTCAAAGCAATGTGAGAAAAACAAGGATAGGGCCGATAAGCGCAGATCACTTATCAGATCGCTGCCTAGCTCTTTTTCTTGTAATAAGACAAGAACTAAAAGAAAACGTACGGATAAAGGAATTAAACGGTCGTGTGGATCGGAGTCAAGTGGACCACAGAGAAAGTGGCAGAAACTTAGACCCAATAACATAAATAAAATACCATTGTCATCAAGTAACATTTATATAAGTAGGAAGAAGAACAAGATGGAAGCAGCGCTGAGTTCAAGATAGAAGGGAGGCTGTGCCTGCGACCACCCCAGAAAAGGATCAGAGTCCTGACCGGCCAATGGAGCAACGACAAAGCAAGCTAGGAATAGCCGACGAGGAGACTACAAGCCCTACATCAGGCAACATAAAGGATCACACAGCAACCGAGGAATGAGAGGAGAGGAGTTGAACAGTGATAGCACCTTGCCTTGAGTGTGTGCCAGGAGACAGACCATAAATTCAGGTTGTATTATTTCATTTTTATGTTCTTTCCAACAAGTGGTCGGAAGAATTATTGCAAAGAAGGAAGTCTCCGGCGGTGTTTAAAAGTTATAATCCAAGCAAAAGTTGACACTACAATGAGTGTATATATATATATATTTTTTTGAACCTTTGACTTGTAAAATTTTTTTCAATTGATGGAGAAAACAATTGTAATTACGAATTTGTTTACTTCTATGGATGACTTAGTGAGATGCGACAATTCCTTTGGTTATTTGTTTTAATGATTTATTGAAAAATGTTTGTAATTGTATAGTGTTTATGTGTATGTGTTGTATTGTTCCATATTAAGTTGCATCTGGTTCAGGGAAATGCGGCGTAGTCAGGGCACTAACAATAATATTAAGAGCGCTGCGCGGCTCATTGGGAGTTTGACGGAACCAGATGCGGGATGGACATGAAAGTTTGTTGTAATTTAAAAATGATATATAATGCATAAAAATTGTGAAACATACTGGTATTATGTAAATATAGATTTTGCAGAGTAACGTAAAGAATTTTCATTTCAGGGTGACAGACCCTGAATGTGCTAATGTAGCCTCAACTTGGAGCAGTAAACCCAGTCTCCAAGCTCATAGATACTTGCTCTGATGCAGAGTTTTGGGTGTATGTACCCAGGAAGGAATGGAAATGAAAGAAATAAGAGTATGGAAATTTAAGTAGATATTTAAGTAACGTTAAATATATAGAGTTAAGTACATGTGTAAAAGTGAGAATATACCATGATTAAAATGCAAAATTGTTAATGTTGGTCTAGTTAATGGAGTAAAATTTATTGTGTGTCTGTCACGAGTTCAAATTAAAGTGGAATATTAAATTTAATTTTAAGATGAATAATGAAAATTAAAAGTTAAGTTAAATATTGGAAATTGTAAGAGTTAAAATGAGGATTCAAGGTTAAAATTTAAAACAAAACTTAGAAAGTGAGGAGATTCAGAAATGGGGAATTTTAGGCATCGTAATTTAAGGTCAATTGGACCCCTTGAATAAATCACGCGTTTTGCTTCTTGGAGGAAAGCCAGACATCTCACGCGTCCTTTCTAACATAACCCTGTGTTCTTTTGACGGCCACGATTAATGGCAAATCTTTTCCAACCCAAATCCAAGAAGTGAAACGAAGGATAGATGCAAATAAGATAACCTTAAAAAGGATAGAAAATTTAGTGAGCGGGATGGCAATCTAGAGAAAGTTCAGTTCAGAGAAGATAGAAGTGTTGATTGACAGCTTACCTAGAATCACGAAAACCTAGCCATTCGACCAAGGTACATACCATTGTACGCCGGCTTACAGAAATATCTGAAGTAGATTGGATGTGTTGCGTATTCAACAAAGGTAAGAAGATTATATTCTGAACGTGAATATATTATTGAGATTGAGAGTAGGTGGATATAGTATAATTATATTGATAAGTGATCTAATTGCGCAATCTGTGTTAATTAAGACTACGTGTTTTGGTTTATTCTCACTTAATATAAGTTTGTTCTATATATAAGTAATTGCCAAATTTCCAAATGGCTGAAGTCATATTAAGAATTCTAAAATGTCTCATCATTTCGAGAATCCTACACCTCTAACTTACGCTGAAACCCCACGACATGGTTTACGAAGATCGACCATGTCACACCTCTGTTGGTCGTCCTTTCACAACTGTATCAATCTCTCACATAACATTCCCCAAATTGCCATCTCACTTACTGAAACTTCTGTGATTTAAAAGCTATTTAATTTGCATTTTACCTTCACATTTCACTTCTTGGGTTTTGATTGGAAAAGAGTTGCCATTAATCTTGGCCATAAAAAGTACCCAAAGGACATGTTAAAGAAAAGAAGCGTGATTTCGTCACAATGTTTTTACCTTTAGGTACATTTTGCATAAAATCCACTGCATATATAACAATAAATTTTTAAAATATTTTTATAAACATTACAATCCGTAAAATAAATGAAATGAAAATTTAAAAAGTTAATGAATAAAAATATTAAAAATTTTTAAATTTAATGATTTTCTAATTCCTTTTAAGTTAACTTAACTCAGTGGCACGACAGCCTATGAATTTCAAGGCCAACTGTGTCCAACTCAGTAAACGCGGCTTTGGGCCCCTAAGTGCATGAGCAGATGTTCCGGTCAGGTGGTCAGTCCGACGCGAAACCCCCAGTGTTAAGTTCTAGAGCAAGCTTGGTACTCATATATAGACCCTTTGTGGTAGGAATGAAAGGCTGAGTTGACCTTTCCCAGCCCGGTAATAGAACCCAGACCTGTGGTGTGGAAGCGCGATACGCTACCTCTCGACCACTGGGCTTTTCTTCCATAATAGTTCGGGTTATTGAATTCTCCACAACCAGAAATCGTCTAATTTCATGATCTCTTTAGAACAGACAGACCTATGCTCGTGTTTCACAACCTAAGCGTATTCTGAATTGCAGAAATTATTTATACATTTCACATGTGTCACTTAAACATAAATTTTTCTTTTCTCCAAAAAAAGCAGCACCTGATGGAATTGGAAACTACTTTTGTTTAAGAATTCTGTGAATTCTGTCATTCGTTTTAGCTGCAGGATATATTATTGGTAGAGGATGTGTTATTATAATCCCCCGAATAAAGGAAGTTAATTTATTTCTTACATATCTATTGCGCTAAGTATAAATTATATTAGTTATATTATAAACAAATAAATTCAAGGAGGAAGTACCAATTCAAATTCTACCTCAAGCTCACTTTTTCGAAAAAGCCTTTGAACTCTTAAACGCCGCTGGTGTATATAAACGTCTCACTCAACCAGTGCATTATGTGTCCTGGACGTATATATCTGTCGTTTCGAAATATGATTCTTTTCTTTGCGCGGCTATCCATAAAATTATTCCGGAGGCATTGGAAAGTAATAAAATGTCACTGCCAGTGTTTTCGAACGAATTTCAGAGGAAAATTTGCTTATTTGTGACTTTTCTTCTCTTCCCTCAGTGCATCACAAATTCAAAATAATAAAAATAAAAAATAATAAAAATATATTTTAAGCTTATGAATGGATTCTAAATAAAATTTAGAGTAATAAACTTCTTCCGTTCTTATAGTCCTTACGTTTGAACTGCAGATATTTGCAAAACTGAAAAGGGAACTTGATTTTTATTCAAATTGTTTTCATCTCAATTGCGATTATTTCTTGTTATCCATACTAAGTACTTAATGCTTCAGCTACACATGAGGTTTTCCTCAAAATAATTTCTTGATTATTTCCTAATCAATTTCAATTTGTACCGAAATTAGCAAAATTCACAAGAAAGAGAAGAGATTTCCTCACAGAATTAGCATTTAGAGTTGATGTTGAATAATGAACAATAACATAAATTCCTATGAATAATAATTGTATTATTTTTAATATTTAAAGCGAAAAGACTTCAACATGTTTTAACCCTAGAGAAGGCGATCACTCGATACTAAAGGTCGAGCGGGGTTATTGAGTCACCGAAAT
Organism: Trichonephila inaurata madagascariensis; assembly: GCA_019973955.1. Taxonomy (NCBI): domain Eukaryota; kingdom Metazoa; phylum Arthropoda; class Arachnida; order Araneae; family Nephilidae; genus Trichonephila; species Trichonephila inaurata. Next base: position 3,861 of record BMAV01002419.1, on the reverse strand, counting down.
TTTTATAATTATTTTTATAGTACATAATAAAAATCATAATTCTAGTGAATAATTTATTTAAGAGAAAATATACTTATTTTCTTTCAAAGACTTTTCAATTTTTCTTATGCTAATTCTAGGAAAAAACCAAAGAAAACTGAACGAAAATGTTTCAAATGTGCGTGACCTTAAAAAAGACACAAATCCCAGACACTTTTCGCTAACATTACAGGAATGTTATTTGCAGGCAAAACTGTCATACTTTGTTGAAGTTATTGTAATTTTACTGATGGTTGACAAATAGCATGTTCAACTTTTGCTTCCTGTGTGTTTTTGACAAAGCAAATTGTATCTTCTGATATACTTATGGCTTCACATTTTAGTTGATGAAGTTCTTTTGGTAGCATTTGAAAATGTTTCTTTCGTTTCATGTTCATCCCTTTCCTCAAATTTACTTTAATATGCATTATTTCAGCAGGTTCATCCCTTTTTTTAAATCAGTTTTAACTTATTTCAATAGAGATCAAAGATGCCCATTTCTCTTTACATATATAAATATATATTCTGATCATTTACCAAACATTTACCTACACATCATGCTGTTTTACCAAACCACAAAATGTCGTACAATAAGGCAATCAAAATCACTAATTGATTCATGGGGGGATGTAGCATAAACACAGAAAATATTTTGGAAAAAAAAGTGATCGCACCAGGAACTCAGTCAAAACAAGTTCCTTAAGATTGTAAAAAAAGTTTGGCACTCACAAAAAAGAAGGAGATATGTGACAAATATATTTTATTTCACGTTAAGACTGTCAAACAGGAGGATAGTGTCAGGGCCATTGGTAACAATTAAACAGATTTGCCACAGAATTACCGATTTCGTGCACTCTGCACTCGGCGTGACCGCTCCCGGAATAAAAGTGTATTTATTACAATATGGATGCTCTAAAAAATTTGTGTAAAATGTTTTTCATTATGTTTTATATGTTTGGGATACTCATAAAAATAAATCTTGGCATAGTAATCCTTCAAAGTGCCCTCTGTGCTTTTCCAAAATTCATAAAAATATTTTACAAGGAAAAAAGCGCAGCAGAAATAGTTTATTTACAACTTCCCTAAAAGAAAAAACAAATACAAAAGAGCAGAGACGTAACTAACCGTACAAGTAAGTTCGAAGGTCAAACCGCAGCAAATACATTATGCTGCTTAGAGCTAGCTGATGTACAATATTTCAATAATATAACAGTGATGAATTTTTTATCTCCCTAAAAAATTTTTTGATTATGGATCTGGGTTATATTTTTCTATAAAAGAGCAGTATTTTAACTTTGAAAAGAACAAGTAATAAAAAGATCTCTCATCATGGGATTACAGCAAATCAAAAAAATGTTTTTTATTTGGTTATAGTATCAAAGATAGCTAATGAGGTTTTGAAGTAGAAGCTTTTATTATGATGGCGTAATATTGCAGATGATATATATAAATTATATCAGTGTAAATGTGTATTTTTTATTATGTCAGAAAGTATTTTGTTTTACTTCATTCCAGTAAATAAATTTTTTTTAATCTTATATTTTCGATATGCTCACGCCCCCTCGTAGGTTTATCGTGCCCCCTAGGGGGGGAGTGCCCCACAGTTTGAGAAACACTGATTTAGAAGATAATTTAATTGGTACCTCTTCTACAGACTGCGACTGTTCAATTTGATCATCTTTAACCTTCAAAACTTTTAATCTACCCCCTTGCCTATGATTACCTCTATTATTATTTTTTAAATTTTCGTTTAAAATTATAAAGGGGTTCGCAAAGATCAGCATAATTTTTTATGAATTTTGCATACCACTGGGACATACCCAAAAACTTGGTTACCTTCTTTGAATTACATGGTGGTTTCATCTCAAATATAGCTCTAACCTTTGTATCATCCGTTTTGATTCCTTCCTTACAATAATCAATCCTAAATACTTCAATTAATCACAACCAAATATACATTTTTCTTTATTTAATGTCAATCCTGTAACCTGCAATAACGTAAAAAGCTCCCTTAAATGCTCAACATGTTGAGTGAATGATGGAGACGAGATTATTACGTCGTCCATGTAACATCGAAACCCTCCTATAGGACAATTTTTTCTACGTTTTCGAAAATTGGGGGCCCTGTAAGAAAATGCAGCGGAAATCGGGTGCCACTTTTACTCGAAGGGGGCTTAACAATATGACTGGGGTTTACTGCCATTTGAAAGTACCCACTTCTTAGATCAAGAGATGACATTATTGTCGTATAGGGGATATTTGTTATTATATCATCTATTGATGGTAAAGGATAGCCTGGATACTTCGTGACTGAATTAAGTTTCCTATAGTCAACCGCAAATCTATGCTTCCGGATTAACCGGTGATAATCCATTATTTTTTTACATAACACAACATGTGAGGCGTACGGGGATTGAATTGGAACTATGGTTCCTTCTTTAAACATTTTCTCAATATGAAAATCGAGTATCACTTGCTTTTGCCTATCAGACCTGTAAGGCCTGGTTTATCTGAGAACAATCCCTTAAAACTACTAAACAATTCTGTTTTTGGTTATCCTCCAACTTTGTCTTAGACAGATCTATTTCTATTTTTTCTTCCTTAATTGTTTTAACTACATTCTCTATTTGCGAATCGGGAATCTGAAACGATTTTCGATCAAAGTCTAAAACAATATTTGATCCACATATGAAATCTAACCCAAGAATACATCAGTAATCGAAATCTGTCAACACATGAAACAACCAAGGTTTTTCAAACTCAGTAATTCGAATATTCAATTCTACAATTCCTATATTTTGACATTTCGCTCCCTGTACTGTGATCACCTGAGCTCGCGATTTTTTTACTTTCTTATAAAAAAATATGTTATATATATTTCCTAAGATATAAATTTTTTCTCCGCTCCAGTGTCCCATAGCACTTTCAAAAATGTGTCATTTAATAAAATAGGAACATATGGATATACCGCTGGAGATATATATATCGGACAAATTTTAATCGGTATATCGACTTCCGAATTCTTTTGATTACTTTGAACATCAATAACTTTCAAAAGCTTCAATCGTCCCCTTTGTATCCTATCGCTTCGACTGAAATTCTCACTTGAACCCCTATTTCTGCAGTCCCCTGTATTAAAATTATCATTTCGATCTCCCTTTCTAAATTGGTATCCCCTATCTTTAAATCTGCGGTCATCGTTCTGAAATTTATTCTTACTATCTAACCACTGTTTTCCTTGACGGCCATTCTCGTAGTTACCCCTATAATCATATCTGCTATTATTTGGTTTAAGCCCAACTTCTCAATTTGTCCAATTTCTGCCATTACCACCAACATTAGACATCCTATGCTCATTCCGAACTCTTTCTTCCACATTATCACCACTTTGCGAAATCCGCGTTGATTTGCAAGAATACCTCTCTTCAAATTTAGCTAATATTTTCAAAAGTTGTAGCGTATTTTGAGGATTTCGGATCTCCACTTTGTCCTTAATTTGTGGTTCGAGTCGAACAAGAATGGTATCTATCAAGTCCGCCTGCGACATCCCTAATTCCAGTTTTCGGTGTAATTTTAATAAATCGTAAACAAAATCCTCTGTCTCCTGATTCCTTCCCTGTTGAGATGCATAAAACCTGGTTTCCAAATCTTTGTTATTCCTTATGGCGGGGAATGCTTTTGATAATTCTTCTTTTACCTGCGCGAAATCCGTGGCGGTATCCTGCACTAACACTGATCCGAAAATCTGATACCAATTTCGGGCCCTTTCACGGAGATGAACTTTCAAATAAGCACATGCTAAATCACTTGGTATTTCTAGTAATTTTATTTGATTGTCAAAGG
>BMAV01002418.1:668-10942 GCA_019973955.1 Trichonephila inaurata madagascariensis | reverse complement strand
TAAAATTATCAGAAATATAATCTGATTAAATCCAATAATAATAACACATAATGTGCAACATGCAAGATCTTTTATTTTTGTTCGCCAAAACTGTCGGAATCGTATTTAAGGTATCCGACTACGTTCGGAACCGTGATTTTACAAAAGCGTATAAATGGATAATATTTATGGCATTTAGTGTCACTTAGATTAGAAAACGTATACAAAATTGTTTTAAGAATAGTATCACAATAAAAATTTATTTAAGTATAATATTTCGACAGAAAATGAACCAAGAATGACCCATTTTCAAAACGTTCTTTTTTTATGAAAAATGCTTCTATAATAATAATATTTTGCCTGTATACAGCTCAGACATCTGTTCAGTGGCTGAACAAGAATTTTTGAAATATTCAACTTAGAAGTGGATTTATCCATATTTTACTACAACAGAGGGAAGAAATTTTAAGAATAGAACACCGATAATTATTTCAATTGGTAGTAACTCTGAAAATAATGTGAATTTTTCAAAATTCCTCGTTCAGACTCTCTGGAGAAGTCTTTACTTTATATAAGCACACACATACACACACACACAAAATATTATTAATATAAAAGCATTTTTTGTAAAAGGAGAACGTTTTGAAAAAAGATTATTCTAAGTTAATTTTTTGCCAAAATATTGTATTTAAATAAGTTTTTTTTTTTTTTTTGTCATAATGCTCTTAAAACCATTTTATGCATGTATTCTAATCTAAGTGACACTAAATATCATGAAAATTATCCATTTATGCGCTTTTTTAAAATCACGCGGTTCCGAACCTTGTCGTATACCTGAAAAGCTATAACAGGCATAAAAAGAGCATTAATGTAATGCAAAAATTATATATTTAAATAATCTTTTCTTCAAAGCTTAGCTCTAATTAGATCATAAATCTCCAACAAGTCATTTTATGTTGATATTTCTTGATTCGGAATCTTGCAATTGCAAATACTTTGCTTGAAATGGAAGAAAAAATAATTCCATCAAATGAGATTTATTTGTATAAAAGAAATGAATCTGTATATCAAATGTAAAAGCGTACCCATAAATCCATTTTTTTAAAAAAAATTTAATTACTCTGGTGAGGTGTGAAGTTTATCTACAGTGTTATTGAAAATTACCTATTGTTTAAAATTTAAATCACTCACATAGTAAAACTCAACGAAAATATTGATCTCTGAACTAAAATGATTTCTGCACATTGTCCCACATCGTCTAGAAAATTTATGATTTTCTAAAATTTCATCACAATTCTTAGATATTTTGTTACAGAAAGTTTGACTGTCACAGAAAAAGGGATGTGTGTGGGGATCAGAACAACCTATTCTTCTAAAGAAACGAGAACACCTGAATCAGTACTCCGTCATAAACCCATTCTTTGCTGTTCTAAACCCTTTCCCCCTAGCTACATATAGTAGAGAAGCTTGTAGCTTGGCAGATGAATATTTTCGATTCTTTTCCGAACCATTTTCCTTCTTTGTGAAGGTCAGAATAGGCATCTTTTAAACTCATAATCCGATTTCGAACCGTTACCTCCCTCTGCGAAGGTAAAAAAGACTCGATAGCAGAGTCTTGCTCCAATCTTATACCAATTTCCTACTCTGTGAAAGCAAAACACTCAACAGACACGATTTTAGTTCATTCCCGATTCCGAATCGTTTTCCTTCGCTGAAAAAGTAAAAAAATTTGATAGTCGGGTCTTTTTTTTTTTTTTTTGAGTCCTTTCCAGTGCCAATCGATTCCTCACTTTGTGAAACGCATTTGCCTCGACAGACGAATATCATCGTTCCTTTCCTATTCCTCTTGTACTGCTTATCCGTATATGTGTCGCAGGAAAATGATGAAAATCTATGCATTAATTCTCTCTCTCTTTTTCCAAATGTGCTGTTTTACTATCCTTCTTTTTTTCAAAATAATTACTCCTTCTCTCTAAAATTATCCTTTGTAACCAAGAAATAGTTTCTCATTCTAAATTATGCAATACTATTGCATAAAACGCAATATACTATTGATTTATTTCAAGCAAAAAATATAACAGGTAGTAACTATGAGTGTTTCTTAAAATAAACGATTGATACAAATATTTATAATTATTTTTTTTTTCAATTTTTTTACTTTGAGTTACGATATTCAGGAATAATAATGTTGTAGACAAGGAATAAAGCAAATTTTATTTGCTATCATGAACTAATTCTAAAATTACTTTTTTTTAGTTAGGTATTAAGGTTGAGAGGATATTAATGTATAAGCTTCTCATGTGCGTTTATTATTCTTCCATAGAATATTTTTAACTATCATCGTTGGTTTATATAAGTCTTATAATATAAGACCAGTGACGCACACAAGGGGGGTGTCCTAGGGGTCCGGACCCTCCCCCCAAAGCCCTTGATTTTTTTCCGATTGATTATAATTCTAAGTAAATAGTACATAAAATTTAATTAAATATTTATTATTAATGATTAATTTTATTAATTAATGCTAATTATTTATTTAATAATTAGTTTTCTACTGTTTTTTGTTCCCGAAAATCGACAAAATCAAAAGAAGCATGATAAAAGAATGGTGGACTTTCGACCCTGGACGAAAAATTCCTTGAAAAATTCCTGTGTGCGCTGATTTGTCGTGCAGTGCAGCTAATGAATTTTAAATTTTTCAAGGACAAAACTCTTCACATTAGCTTGATGAGGAAGTTAGAAGAGCGGGGTATCAGCTCACGTATCATCCTCTTTATCTGACCAGGACTCAAACTTACAAGATCAACAGCCAAAGATCCTCTTATTAATTAGGGTGAGTGAATATTAACGTCGCACTGTTCAGCTACACGAGGGCCTTTGGTGACGGACCACGTAATTTTGAACCATGGTCAAGTGACGTGGACGATACCTGAGCTAACACCCCATCTCCCAATTACGACACCACACCAACGGGAGGACGTTTCAGCTCTCGACAGATTTAATGTGCATCGCTGCCTTAAACAGCGGGTCTTTAGAACCTTAGACTGGGCTCGAACTCATGACATGCCTGCCATGATCCGATTTTTAATCCGAATTTTATAAGTAAAAGAACATAATACCTTTCTATCTTTATATACATTGATTATTAAATAATCATGTAAGCTAACTTTTTATTACTTCTATAGAAAAAGTTAAATTCCCATAAATTTTAAGGTTTTTGTAAAGAATAATTCTCAATTCGCTCTGCTCTTACACACATTTTTTTTTTTTTTTTGTATATATATTTTACATTACTATTAATTTTAAAATATTGAGTTAGGTGATGCCAACACAAGCTCCCAGGCACTCAGACATCATCATCAAAAAACAAAAAAAAAAATTTGCTTGATATACTATACTAAAACAATTCCACGGATACTTTATTTTTTTTCTCTACGCTAAGGAAATTAAAAAAGTGCTGCTCTACTTGGTATGAATATATTTAACTTAAAAATAATCTCTCTTAAGAAATTTAACTGGCTTTATTATTATTTTTTTTTTCAAATGTGTAGAGTAATGACATGTGTGCATTTATGGTAGTTCTATAGTGTTAAATTCCTTTCAATGCGGTTGAGATTTTGCGAGAAGAATTTAAAGAACATGTGAGTTAAGGCAGTGACGTAACGTACACCCCCGCATTGCGGATGGACCCCGGGTTCTAGGGGGCCCCAAAGCCTGACTGCCGCCAAGTACCTACCCTTTGTAAAATTCAACATGAGAGCCCAAAACCTGACTTTTCAGGGTCCCAAATATTCTCCGTTACGCCACTGAGTTAAAGAACAGGGTAAAAAAGGCAACAACTGGTAAAAAGGTTTCATCAGGTAAGAACATTTCATTAAAGAAAACAGAAATTCCCATCTCTACACAGGGGAATCAAGAAATTCCCTCATTTGTGAGTGAGTGATCAATGTCTTCATGCACTATGTTAAAAAATTGAGGCAATTAACATATTAACGGATCTCATATCTCAGAATTATGCCCAACTAACGAAGACGGATTTCCTGAGGTAGCAATTCCCATTTTCCAAACTTCCAAATCACTCTAACATGAGAACTTAAAGCTTCCTGAATTTTAACATGTATCAACACTGTTACGTGAGGTGTCAGAACTGAAACCCTTGACTCGATTATAACAATTCCGGATACGAATTCGCCCAGTGGCGTAACATACACCCCGCATTGCTGGGGGGCAGGACACTAGGGGGCCCAAAGTCTGGCTGACGCCAAGTACGTAACCTTTGTAAGATCCTGCTTGGGACCCAAAGCCTGACTTTGCAGGGAGGCCCTAATACTCTCGTTACACCACTGAGTTCGCAACCATGGCCACTCGACTACTATAGCTATCTGTGTACACTTGGATGGCTCGAGTGGCATCAGGACTCGAGCCCAAAACTTGATAGAAATAACGCTTAATCGAGCCAGGGACCATGACCATTCAGTTACTACAGCTACATGGGATTGTGAGAACACGTGACATTGAAAGAGTCACGCTTATTACTGCACTGATGGTAAAGATTTTGAGAATACAAGGAAACAGAGGTCATGCTTATCATTGAAATGATAAGGTACAGACTGAAAATATGTGGACGTAAACCAAGCTTATCACTATCCTGATAAGCGAGCGTATGTGTGATGGTGAATAGTTTAGCTCGCGTACGAGTCATTTTCTTCAAATATGCTTGATCAAATTAATTCGATTCACATAATATAATTTGAACAAATTAATTGTATATCAATATGCAGTGTGGCGCACACAAGGGAGGGGTCCTGGGGGTCCGGATCCCCCCCCCAAAGCCCTTGATTTTTTTTCCGATTGATTATAATTTTAAGTATATAGTACGTAAAATTTAATAAAGTATTTGTTATTAATGATTAATTTTATTAATTAATGCTAATTATTTATTCAAAAATTAGTTTTTTACTGTGTTTTGTTCCCCCGAAAATCGACAAAATCAAAAGGAGCATGATACAAGATTGGTAAACTTTCGACCCCTAACCCCCCCTCCCCTTGAACAATTCCTGTGTGCACTACTGACTAGATGTAAATTTTAATCAATATGTTTTTGTAAGTTTTTATCTCCCAGAGTTCCACAAATTTGCTTATACTAGCTTAGATATTGTTTAAGATAAAAGCAGTGGTGCACACAGGAAGGAAGGGGGGGGGTCCAGGGTCAATAGTCCACCATCCTCATATCATATCCCATTACGACGTCAAACATTTTATTTTTATTTTGTCGATTGTCGGGAACAAAAACGTGAAAATTATAAAAAGAAATTATTGAAGAAATAATTAACATTAATTAATAAAATAAGTTTTTTTTATAACAAATACTTAATTAAAATTTCCGCACTATATGTATAGGATTATAATCAGTCGAATAAAAATACAAAGGTTATGGGGGGGAGTCTGGACCTGTAGACTCCCCTCCCTTGTATGCGCCATTGGATAAGAGCGTTATTGTAAATTTTCACATTGCTTAAATAACATTTTCACTGAACTCAGGCACTATTTTGCTGACAATAAGAATTTAATCAAAACATCAAAGAGCAGAAAAATTTCAATTATAAAAGTATATTCTCAAGTATAATTGTTCAGTACTATAAACGTTATCAGAAAAACAAATATCACGATTTTTATTCTAAAGTATTTAACACTGTCTATAGTTGCCTATGTAGGTAATAATAATTAAGTTCTGTAACTATGTTAAAAAAAAATTATTACTCTGAAATGAAGTTATCAAAAACAACTGTCAAAAATGTACTGACACTAAGAAATAAATAACATACGTTTTAATATTCTAAATTCGTATAGAAAATAATATTCTATCGTTTCATTCAATGTTAATGAACAACTTTAGCTCTCTAACATTTATCTATTTTTAATTAATTAGAAAATTAATATTTTAACTGAAAGTTAATAATATTTTATAAATTGTGTTATACAGTTCTCTGCACATTTAATAGTATAATAACACCGGTGGAGAAAATATTAATTATAAGTAAAGTAAATTTAGCGTATACTGGTCATTACAGTTACATTTAGTTTACTTTAAGCAGCCTGAAGTATATATTATTCAGTGAACTCCATAAATTAAATATTATTCAATTAATTTCAAACAACATTGCGTGGAACTTGGGCAGAGTGAGAAGTTCCGAAGACTGATTAAAATTTGCTTTCGGTTATACAATTAATTTATTCAGCTATTACATTAATTCTTAGTCCAATTAATTCCTTTAATTAGACTCTTGTAAGGACACGACTTCCACACGAAGCAAACAATCGAACGTCACGCATTCCCTCGTTTATTAGTACAATGAAAAGCATGGCTCATTCACAGATGTTTTCACGGTCCTTTGTTTTATCAGCACACTGATAAGGAGGAAGGAGGCTCCCTCGACCCTTAGTTTGCTGCAATGGTCTTCAAACTATGTTCAACAGAGCCCTGGAATTCCACGAGGCATATCCAGGGATTTCACGAGTCAAAATAAAAATTAAGATGAAAATTATAAATGGATTCACGCTCTCTATGGAGTTCGTATTTCCACGAGTATTTACATATTATAACGTATTTGGCTGATATATTTGCAACTTTAAGGTATCTGACTACGTTCGGAACCATAATTTTAAAAAAGCGCAAAAATGAATAATTTTCATGATATTTAGTGTCACTTAGATTAGAATACATGTATAGAATTGTTTTAAGGACATTATGACAAAAACAATTATTTAAATACAATATTTTAGCAGAAAATGAACTTAGAATAACCTTTTTTCAAAACGTTCTCCTTTTATAAAAAAGGCTTCTATAATAATAATATTTTGTGTGTGTGTGCTTATGTTAAGTAAAGACTTCTCCAGAGAGTCCGAACTAGGATTTTTGAAAAATTCACTTTATTTTCAGAGTTACCACCCATTGAAATAATGATCGGCGTTTTTTTCTTAAAATTTCTCTCCTCCGATGTAGTAAAATATGAATAAATCCACTTCTAAGTTATATATTTCAAAAATTCTAGTTCAGCCTCTGTATAGAGGTCTGAGCTATATGCAGGCAAAATATTATTATTATAGAAGCATTTTTCATAAAAGGAGAACGTTTTGAAAATAAATCATTCTATAGGTTCATTTTTTGTCGAAATATTATACTTAAATAATCTTTTATTGCAATAATATTCTTAAAACCATTTTATATACGTTTTCTTATCTAAGTGACACTAAATAACATAAATTTTATCCATTTATAAGCTTTTGCAAAATCATGGTTCCGAACGTAGTCAGATACCTTAAATGAATTTAATATAACAAACAAATATAGCAAACAACGACAATAGAATCCGATTTTAAACATTTGTCCAAAACAAAGTAAACTCATCCCTGTCATAAAAATTCAAACTTTTATTTTTATTCATAATAGCTTTACTTTATAAAAAATAATAAAAATAAATAATAAATTAATAAAGAAACTATCAAAATTTTTTTTCTTTATATGTACTATCCACTCGATTGTAAATATTCTATTGTTAATGATTCCAGATTCCACGAAATAATTTTATACTCGTTAGAGCAACCTTTCTCTAAACTAAACAGTTTTCTAATGGAGAGTGTACCTTGTTTTATTGGGAAAAAGAATTAAAATTTTACTAAAATAAAATAAAATTATGAGGTAAAATTAAGCTACCTAAGATAGATACAGTGGCACCCCCAAGAATTTTCAAGGGGGGGGGGGGGGGTCCATGGTTGAAAGTCCATTATTCTCTTACATATACCAAGAGAATATATCGAGAACAAAAACAGTAAAAATGAATTGTTGAATAAATAATTAGCATCAATTAACAAAATAAATTATTAATAAAAAATACTAAAGAAAATTTTACGCAATATATACATATAATTGTATTCAATCGAAAAAAATCAAGGGGTATGGAGTGGGGTCCGAACCCGTGGGCCCCCCCCCCCTTATGTGCACCACTGAATAGATAGCAGTAAGAACTTTTTATTACATTTATTATTAAATTTATTATCTTAGTTAATATGATATATGTAATAAAAGAACAGCGCATTTGAGAATACACAATATTTTTTATTTCATACATTATTTTAAGTTTTAAGTACAAGCGAAAAAAATAAATTTAATGCATTATATACATAATCAGAGCTACTTCCATTTCACATCAACATGTACTTATCTCATGATTTAAAAAAATAATCCCGCATGTAAAGTAAAAATCATTTGATAGTTAATCATTATTAAAATCTTTCCAACAACACCAACAACTTTTTTTTTCTTAGAGGAAAGAAATGGTTTCTTTTTCAGCTACATGAATAACTTTAAAAACCTTTTTGCTATTGATATTTAAATGGATTTTTTCAGCCAATAAGAGGACTGGCCGACATAACTTAATCCTTTGCATATTCTATCGTAAGGTAAGTGCATACACAGCTTCGTCCTATTTGAACGACTCCTTTTCACTTTTTTCCCAACAGGGGGTCCACGTCCCACTGGGGGGGACAGTTCGATTGTTAAAGGGGCATTCGAAAATGGACTCATCCAGAGTTTAAGTTAACCGTATGGGGACTCTCGGTCGCTACTCGAGCTGACCAAACCTGTGTGTCTTCCGACCTCCATGTTAGTACACATGATTGTTAGACGTTAGAGTTTAAACTAAACACTTCGGGCTATCTGTTATGAAAACGACGCGAAATGCCAAAGACAGGACGGGATCTTATTTTGAATACAGTTTTCCCTAGTAACGCTCATCATTCACTATTGATATTAATTTGAAATAAGCGCCCGTTAAACTGTGGTACAAGTTCCGTTGTCTTAAATATATATACATTGTATAAATATCTGTGATAAAAATATTGTATAAAAATACTATTAGTAATTTTTAATAATACAGTTTTAAAAGTATAATTTTCCAGAAAATTTTGTCAAATAATTTTTTTTGTGGTAACATATATTTAAATATGTATTTTAGTCAACATTTATGCTCCTGGTCATATTTTTTTTCTTAGATTTTAATTTATCTAAAATTAATATTTTTCAGCACGTAATGAAATGAGCATTGGAAGAGAGAAAAAATTCGTCAGTATTCGGAGGAATATTTAAAACTTAGTTTCATACCCACTGTCCAAGATGAATGGTCTTATTCATCTGTCGTTTATGTCATCAATGCTTGCCCAACGAATCATCAAACTGGGTCATCTTGAAGCACATTTATAGGTGAAACATAACACTCATATTAATTCAAATTTGAATTACTTTCAAACTTTAAAGAAAACATTTGAAAAAAGCGTAACATTAAAGTCCCTATTCACTGCTCACAATGCGACTATCAATAGTACTCTTGAAGCTAGTTATCAAATTTAATTACTCATCTTTAAATCTGGGAAACGTCCTTCTACAGAAGAGAATTTGATTAAACAGCAGAGCAATTTCTCAAAAATTTTCAGGAAAAAAGATGACAGACTTTAAGGCTATTCCACAAAGTATCAATACTGTAAGCCGAAGAGTAGACAAAATGAGTGAAGATATTGAAACATAACTTGTTGGAGAGCTGAGAACAAGAAAATTCTCGATGCAAATGGATGAATCAACTTTGAGAAATAATGAGACCGTCTTTATTTCTTAAGTAAGATGTACTGATAATGGTTATATTTTGCTAAAGAAATGTTGTTTTGTAAATCGTTAGAAAGCACCATTACCTTCAAAATATAAACATTAAGCTAAAAAATTTATTTAGATGTCAGTAATATACCAATAGAAAATTAATATCTTGTGCAAAGGATAATCCAATGATGGGTATAAAGATTACATAGGGCCGATAATATAAAAGGTGTAACTCGTTGTCTGTAGTGTAACGTAGCTTCTTAGCTAGCTGCCTGCTACCCCTTGTAACGTCGTCAGTAGTTAGTACATAAGAAAATTTGTTACAGCCTCATTTTAAAATTTAAATAGTATTTAATAGCTTCATAAGTTATTAAAATGTTCATTAAATAGGCCAAAGCCGGGCGGACAGTCTTTTTCACTCGAGGTCAATCCTTATTCCGCAAGGCACTCGACAATCCCTTGCTTTTCCGGGCTCCAGTTTACTCCATGGCTCTCTGTTTCCATCTCGGGCTCCGTCCGTCTCACTCCAGGGCTCTATCTCCAAGCTTCTTCTCTCTCCGTTCGTTCCAGTCTTTCTCCAGTCTCCTTCTCGTTCCTTCTAAGTTTTCTCTCCGTCCCTTTTCTCTTCTTCTCAGAATTCACCCCTTTTAAA
>BMAV01002417.1:76910-96220 GCA_019973955.1 Trichonephila inaurata madagascariensis | reverse complement strand
TAACTGAAGTCTTCTCTCAGCTGAATTTGAATGCATCATCATTCATTATCTTTAAGAAGATTTACTGAGAAACTTCTGCTGAGTCGTCTCCCAACAAAGCTCTGAATAGTAATCAAGATAAGCATGAAATATTTTGTATATAATTTTATGACATGCCCTTAGGGTCACTGGTAGTTATTAACTTGTTCTTAACTTAGTACTTTTAAATTAATTATGAAACACATTGTGCAGTACTGATACAGTTATATATCAATGCAAATGTGTATTTTATTTTTTATTATGTCAGAATGTATTTTGTTTTGCTTCTTTTCAGTAAATTAATAATTTTTTTAAATGATCCTTTGTTTTCGACTGTTCAATATACTCGAGCCCTCTTTGAAGGGTTATGAAGCCCCCTAGAGGGGTGCGCCCCACAGTTTGAGAAACACTGGTCTAAGCACGTATAGATATAAACTAGGTTGGTCATTGTACCAGCAATACCTACTCATTGATGTGGGATTTAAATCCAACAAAAACCACAAATGTAGTACAAGATGTAGACCCAGTATGTGGCGATGCGTAAGACAACAGTTTAGTTCAAAAATCTCTCTTCAGGGTGACTCTACTCTAATTCTACGGGGTATCATGGGAATGTGTATTAAAAAGAGATTTGTCTATAAATTTAAATGGCGAGTAGTTCATCAATACATTTCCGTCAACAAGTGTCCTATTACAGATGCTCACACATTTTGTTTGGAAACAAAGTTAATTACACCAAAAGCAATTCACACTGCTGTTGATGACGTTGAAGGTATATTTGGTCATATATTACTGTACTGTATTTAATAAAATCAATCATATTTACGTTTTTACTAGCAATAATAAAAATCTAGAGCATATGATGATTTTTTTTGAAAACAAAAAGTCCTTTTTAAATTGGTAAATATGCGAAAGGTAACGAAAAAAGGATATGGACATACGAAAAAGAAAACTGGCTCAACATTTGTAGTAAGTATCTGGAATTGAACATTGGAGTATTAGATTTGTAAATGGAAATTTTATCTTTACCAAACCATGCGTAAGTGTTTGGCCTTCGCAATCTTCCGATGGATAAACGTTTCTTGCCCCTAAAACCGAAATTATGCGACTTTCACTACTTAATATACTTCTTTGATAAGAAAGTTCAAACTTTACTTCGAAATTGAAATTCAGTACTCAAGTGTCATTCCCATAGACATTTATAAATGTATGGGAACTTCTTTCTTATTCAGTTGAGCACAGAATTATAATTAAATATATTGTTTAATAAAAAGAAATGGAGCAAAACAATCATGAATCTCTTAAAATAACTTTAAATCAATATATATACGTGAATATATGTACAGATGAGAATTTGAGATATATTGCTATGTCGAATTAAAGTAAATTTTTTAGGAGCACCCGTGAATAATGAAAGCTCATAATTATGTGTTGTTGTTTTTTATCTCAATACATGAAAAATGTTAAATTTGGATGTGGTTATCAGCTTATTTATCAAATATAAATTACAGTAAAATGCCGCAAGAAATAAATATTTGAAAATATTCCTTTTTCTAAAAAAATTAATGTGTATAAATATACTGAAATGAACATTAATGCTTTTTTACATAAACTAGAATATACAAATACTTAATTTTAAAAGTATTTCACTGCTGCAGGAAAAACTTTTACACGTATGTGCGTGCACCCACACTACTTTTTTATTTTCATTGAATCATTTTTTACGACATCTTTTTGTCTAAAAATGGTTTTAAACGTTTAATAAAATTTCAGCTTAGTTAAATTTCGGTGAAAAAATTTGTATACCACACAATTTAGAAAATCGTTAATTTACAGATACTAAAATTTAGTATCATATCCTGTATAGCTGCAAAGGTATTTATCGAAAAAGAACGTACGGCATTAAATTTTATTTAATAAATACTTTTATTTAATTCTGTTTTTTATCAAATATTTTCAAAATATATAAGAAAAAAGTACATATATTCCAACATTGTAAATGCCTTTTTACTATTACAATATTGCAAAAATACAAAAACCTGTTCTCATACATTATTCTTTTCCTTGATTTTTAATACATATTTTTAAATTTAATTTTGAAGTTTAAAGTTCAATAATGAAATAATAAAAGCATATAATTATTTTCAAAAAAATACACTGTATAACATGTAGTTAATTATAAGAATTTCTAATAGGCATTAAGTATTGCGTTCATATGGAGATTCCGATTCTTGTGAAAGCAATAGTGTTGCGTAATCATGGTCATCTTGCTACCTCATGTACTTTTTTTTCTCTCGGCTTATTTTAAACCTCCCAAAATAAAGCTTTCTATTTAAGTATTGAAGGTTCTTTTTTTCGGAAAGTGTATTAATTGTAACATTATTAAGAATCCCACTTACATTAATATCATTTAGATTCTTTATAATATGGAATCATAAATGGTTACTTGAACATTTTTGTTTTTATTTTAAATATTTGTTACAAAAGAATTTGAATATTAAGGCGTCTGTCTACTTTGAAATCCTAGATTTATTTAGTCAAAACTTGATGAAAATGTTTTTATGGTTTATTTTAGTAAATGAATTTATTTGGTTCATAAAAACAACACAATGCTTCAATTCCTCTTATCGTACAAAAATAACAAGTGTTTTTTAGTAATAGTGGAATCCACAGTATTCTATTACCAACGCAGTACTATTCATTTACAATTATTTAAACTTTTTTTCTTAAAAGAAACGTTACAAATAGTGATAATTTTATTTGTTGATGTTGTCTTATTCCAACTGATCTAGACACTGGTTAGATGAATTTCATGACCCCAAGAATCATCGCAAATCATTCACAAGAAGAGGATTGTAGTTAGAGATTGCAATAACGGACCAAAAGCTCAATACCGGTATTCGGTATTTTTTAGGTCTTAATACCAGGATACCGGTTTTCATACCGGTAGTATAAATTTTAGAAAAAGAAAGAAAAATCAGGTCAGTGTAACTACACTCATGGACAAAAAATTAGCGCACCAAGAAGGAGTCTCGTCAGAATGAAATGAAATTTCACATACGTAATGACTACTTTGATATAAGTAAATGATTAGAAAATCAAAGAAAAAGGATAATTTATTTCAGAGAAATAGGCAAAAGAACGGGTGATTTAATACCCTGTTGAACCCCCTCTAGCGCGAATGCACGACGCGATACGATCGGGCATTGAAACATACAAGTTCTGTATGATGTCTTGAGACATTTCGTTCCATATTTGCTGTAACCTTGCCTCTAATTCGTTCAAACTCAAGGGATGCCCAACTCGCTGTCTCAAATGATCCCAAAAGGCTCGATTGAAGACAAATCTAGGGATCGGACAGGTCAAGTAAGCATAGTAACAGTACGGAGACAGTCTTATGATACACTTGTCGTGTGAGGCCTAGCATTCTCTTTTTGAAAAAAGGGCTTCTGGGAGCCGTTGCATGAGTGGCAAACACATGTGGTTACAGAATGTCATGGACATACCTCTGGGCTGTCATGGTGCCACGGATCAATACTAGGGGTGACCGTGTATTGTAAGAAATGGCACCCTATACCATCACACTAGCTGTGGAAGCAGTGTGTCGCTGTAAAGCAAAGGCAGGATTGAGGCGTTCACCACGGGGTCTCCACACAAACACGATTGTCATCACTGTTTAGATTGAATACGGATTTGTCGCTATAGACGACCTGGTTCCATTTAGTTGCAGTCCAGTTTCCTCGTGAGCGACACAACTTTCAACGGAGACGTCGTAATAAACGCCACGATCCCAAATGTTCTTTAGCCAGGTGCCTTTGTATGGTTCGAGAAGACATAGGTGCCCTAGTGTAGGTGCTACCTGTACCCTGGATGGCAGCCGATGAAACAGTAGTCTGTACGCGTGCATTTTTTACGATATGGAGGTCTTTTCGATGACTTGTCTGTCGAGAGTGTCCTGAGCCTGGTCTTCGTGTAAATGACATCTCTCGGATCCACTGGTCCCAACACCTCCTTACAACACAATCAGAGAGGCATAATCGATGAGTTACTCGCCTAGCTGACCACCCAGCTTCTATCTTGTCCATGATTCTCCCCCTCTCAAACTGCGACAGTTGCTGATATTGTCTTCAAAAACGGCGTAATGTATGTCTACCTCAGTTTTTCCTTTGAAAACGATTCAACACCCTCAAACAAGCTTTGGTTACCTGTTTTATACTCCACGGAGAAGGACATTAAATGCCTTTTACCGGCTATACACAATGCGCAATCACGCTGCATTTCTATAATCATTTGCATATCTCTCAGACATGTACCTTCATAGCCAAGTTTCATTACGATCCCGCAATTATTTCTTGGTGCGCTAATTTTTTGTCCATGAGTGTATAAATTATAGCATTATATAAAGAATCGCAAAAAAGTAAAGGAACGTTTTATTTATTTATATCACAAAAAAAGTGTAAATATCACTATTCAATTTGAGGTTTTCATCATATAAAAATTGAAACCAAACCAAAGTATTATTAATTGATTTTTTTTTGTGTTTCTTAAAGCTATATATATATATTCTTATTCATTATTACGGGCTATTATTTATAAATATATGTATAATAAATCGGAAAAATATTGAATACATATTTTGTATGATATGCAAATACAATGTGAATAACAAACTCTCCAATTTAAAAAAAAATATCGAAATATTATGAACTTTCTTCAAGTAAACTTGTATTAGAAAAAATACATTTTGAATGAATAGAAAAATCTTAATTAAATTACTCGAATTAATTGTAAGATTTCAAAAAAGAAGCAAGAAAATTCAACGTTTCTTTTAATACATAGTAGTATATTTACCGTCAATCCTTCATCTAACTATACTTCAACAATTTCCAATTCCAGATATTTTGAAAAACAATGCATTCCTCAATCTAATCTTGATATCTCTTACTAAAAGCTTTCAGCTACATTAATTTGTCCATTTCTGCACCGACCGATCCAAACCCTTAATAGATTTCCACACACACACACAGCCTTATCCACTTCAAACAAGTTTATTAAAAAGAACAAATACGAAGTTTATCAAACACTTGAGAGAAAGATTGTTGTCCAATCTATCTTTCAGAGGATAAAGCTTCCTCCTGAGTAAGGTGTATGGGTTTAATACTTATATTTAGATTGTATGCTTAAATGATAGGGATGAGCGTTCTGTGATAATTTTCAAGCTACAATATATTTTATTCGTTGTATAAGCTGATGAAACCTGTTGTAAAGAAATTAATGGAATTAGTTAAGTATCGCTAATTGAAACTATGTGGCAAAAATGAATTGCTGTTTTGTTATTTTCGGTCATGATCAATAAGAGGGAAAATATCGAGGTTATTTTTTTAAATAAATCATAGATTTTTCTCATATATTCACTATAGGTTGAGGTATCCGACTACGTTCGGAACCATGATTTTAAAAAAGCTCATAAATGGATAATTTTCATGATATTTAGTGTTAATTAGATTAGAATACATGCATAAAAATTTTTTAAGGTCTCATTTTGCCAAAAAAAAATTATTTAAATACAATATTTCGGCAACAAATTAGAATAACCTTATTTCAAAATATTCTCATTTTGTGAAAAATGCTTCTATTATAATAATATTTTGTCTGTATATAGCTCAGACCTCTGTACAAGGCTCAACTATGAATTTTGAAAAATTCACATTATTTTCAGAGTTACAACCCATTGAAATAATTATCGGCGTTTTTTTTCTTAAAATTTATCCCCTCTATTGTCGTAAAACGTGGATAAACCCACTTCCAAGTTATATATTTCAAACATTCTAGTTGAGTCTGTGTATAGATGTCTGAGCTACATACAGGCAAAATATTATTATTATAGAAGCATTTTTTACAAAAGGAGAATATTTTGAAAATGGGTCATTCTATGTTCAGTTTTTGTCAAAATATTGTTCTTAAATAATTCTTTATTGCAATACTATTCTTAAAACAATTTTACATACATTTTCTGATCTAAGTGACACTAAATATCATCAATATTATCCATTTACACGCTTTTTCAAAATTACGGTTCCGAACGTAGTCGGATACCTTAAAATGTCACTTTAGTAATGTTTGCAGTTAAATATATTTAGAATGTCAGCAGTGTTTGATAGTTTTAGAGTTTTTGAGAAATATTTAACTTCTCCAGATACACGAAGTGAGGGACATAGCGAAAGTTGACCGTATCTAGGGTTCGAGGGCGATTCATGTTACTTGCAAACAAGTATTCTTAAAATAAAACGGCAAAGAAGATTTTTTTACCCGCTATCTTTATCAAATCCTAGGGATGAGTCGATGCAGTGTTCTTAATCAATAAGATGACTTTGCAAAAGAAAAAAAAAAGATGCTATTGAATTTTAAGCAAAGCATATTTAAGCATATGAACCAGTTTTATGTAAGGACTTATAGCAGTGTCTCTCGAACTTTCAATGTTTGCGACCCAATATTCAATAATAATTTGCATCCCGCCCCCCTCCATAAACGATGTATTAAATTCAATAATACTATATTTTGATGCTAAGCCCACAATACTACTTTAACCTCTTAAGTCTGTCCGACGTATATAAATGTCTTGCTCAGCTAGTGTGTTGATTGCCCCAGACGTATATATACATCTTTCCGAAGTACTATCTTTTCTGTGAACTGATATCCATACAATTATTAAGAAGGCATTGAGAAGCAATAAAATGACCTTGACGGTGTTTGAGAAGGATTTACTTGTTTCAGAGGATTTGGTTTTTTATTCCTGTTCTATACCACAAACGCTTACCTACGTGTTAAACGATGGCATTGGGGAACTAATCGCGTAGTTCTTAATTGGCATTAAGAGATTAATTATATAACCCGTACAAATTATCCAGATAAATGATACTGTAGGCATATAATTTTATATGTGACAAATCCATAGGGTAAATAGTATTTATTAAATTTGTCCTTAACTAAATATTGTTAAATTAATTATAAAATAGATTGTGCAGTGCTGATACATGTATAAGTGCATTATAGTGTAAATGAGTATTTTCTTTTTATTACCTCAGAATGTATGTGTTTACTTTCTGTAATTTTAAAAATTTGCTGAAATAATCTTTTGCTTTCTACTTTTCAAAATTCTCGCGCCCCCCTAGGGGAGCGCGCCCCACAGTTTGAGAAACACTGACTTACAGCGTACTAATAAATCTGTCTGCTTTCAGTTCTTGTGGTAGACTGCAGTTTTCCATGTGGTACTGGCAGTTGAGGCAACGATAGATCTCAGGCTTCCATCATTTTCCATTCTCAGTATCCATCAGCCAGTCATTTTTCGGTGAATCAACACACCAGGTAACATGTTGTGACGGGTTCATAGCGCTTTCTATTAATTATTCTCTTGGGTTTTTTGGGGGCGAAAAAGGCAAATTCTTTCCAACCAAATCCAGAAGTGAAGCGTGATTATGCAAATTAGGAACCTTTTAAATAGCAGAAGTTTAATGTAAGTGGGGTAGTCTTTTGGGAAGGGATTATACTAGTCTGAATTTAAGCGCGTAAGTAGAAGTGAGGCGATATTCCAAAGTTCATGTCCTTTAGGATACCATTCCACGCGAGAAAAAGAAACGACATTGAGGATTCGAGAGTGTTGCTGTTACCTAGGCCATAGAGGTAGGACTGTTCCACGACATATTAGGAACTGTGTATAAACAGAGGTTAGGAGTGAGCAGTAAAGTAATTATGGTGGTCAAGATCGCGATTATTTGGTAATACGTATTGTGTGTTTTTTCACCTCAGATCCTCTAAGTTAAAATATAAATATTATCATTGTATAGTTTTTAAGTTAAGATCTTAATAAAGAGATATTAAGATTATGTCAAAACGCCTTGTTCTTCATTCACTCCTACACACGTAGGTCACGAGGATAACTTAGAAGTAAGGCATCATCCATGGGCAAACGCCATACAATGTGGCAAGTCTGAACACAACCAATAAGCTGTGTGATCCCTAATCTGATACCGTTAATCCGGCATTCATCGCGCGAAAAAAACGAACGGGATTTCTCGTGCAGGGTGGCTAATACCCGAGGGTGTTTGCTTTCTGTTTTTACTGTAAAATTTGCATGCAAAGGTAAAAAAGACAGAAAAAAAATGGAAAATACAATACGTTTATTACACTTTTCACACACGTTAATTTAGTTTTTCTGTTCTTTTTATTAGGGCATTCGGTATACTGTTTATTCTTTCCTTTGATCTTCATTACGATTGAGTGCGATGCTTTCACTAGATCCTAATTTTTTTTAAAAATTTCGTAGAAGCATTGCTTTCTCGTTTCTACATTGTTTAAATTCTGCTCTAAGTCGGAATCCAAAACACTTCAGAAATTAGCGTCTGGTTTGATATTTAGTAGGTGATTTCTGAGTGCTTAACGCAATAAATTGCACACTTATTATCGTAACGTTCAACACAAAAAAATATTGTCATAGGCTAATGATTACATTTTCTAGTCATTAACTATGATGAATTATCAAGGACGATAATTACTCTCCCACAATTAAATTTTTATAGATTTCAGTAGATGAATCATACTTGCTATTATACTTTTCACCATTCGATTCTTCCTCCTCATTCCTGGAAGGAGACTTTTTTCATCCGAAAATACTGTTGTACTATATCTATTAAATGCTGAACATATTCAATTACTTAAATATCTCATTTCTTCTTTATAACTGCAATAACACGCTATAGAATAGGAAAGATTTTAAAGCATGCTCATGCATTTAGAACTGTAACGGCGTTTCACGCGCAGGGTATGACGTACCCGAAGAGGCGGTATCCAAAAATACATATTTAGAATTCACCTACAAGCTAAGGACTCTTAAGGGATATGACCTGAAAGGCTGCTACACGAGAAACTATTCACTATCCAAAAAATGTTTAGATGGTGTCTTGAAAAAAGTTAGGTGGTGGAAATAACATACCCTGAATGAGAAGTGCCGGTTTAATACCATGCCCTGTAATTTAGTAATGCTGTTTTTATTCGTGGATATGGAAATATATCCATTTCAACCAGTGACGTAATAGAGAATATTTGGGCCCCCCTGCAAACTTAGGTTTTGGGCCCCAAACTCAAATACGTACTTAGCGTCAGTCAAACCTTTGGTCCCATAGAGTCCCTGGCCACTCAGAAATGCAGGTGCGTACGTTACGCCACTGATTTTAACCTTAATGTTCAACACTCTGCTCTCCCTCAATGGACATGCAGCACCATCGATGCATAACCTCTTCACCATACATGGTCAGTAGGCGTACGTGAATGACGAACACGGTATTCCAATGTGCGCATTCATACCAGACATCAGCATGCGGCCAAATTTTCAACACGCATCATGATCACACGTCTGCTTGCCTTCCGCGATTAGTACTAGAATAATCTTGAAAACGGCGGTGTACAGATACTCCCATGCTGAACTTCTTTCGTCGTTCAAGCACCAATGGATGTGGTTTCTTTTGCCGATAACTTTTCTTACCTTGTTTACTATCTTGCCATCCAATATAATGACGAAACTTACTTTTGCAAAGTTCCTCGTATAAATATATTAATATCATGAAACTTCAATATTGAAAAAAACAAATATATATTATTTATATACATCTGCGTCAGAGATATATATATAAAAAAGATGTGATGCGACTATTGTTAAGTGATTTATCTCTCTATATATAAAAAGATGTTTGTATATATGAAATCGCATCATTCCAACACCGTTCAACCAATCACTATAAAAGTTGGATTTTTTTTTTTTTTTTTTTTTGTGGAGAAGATTTTTCTGCTGTCCGCTTTGTTCCTGCTCCCCACTAGGTGGCGCTACAGAATATCAACTTCTGAACCGTTCAATTAATCACCAAGGTGCCAAAAGGAGTGCCAATAAGTATGTCGACTTGGCTCTATCGCCAACATTTCTCTAGGTTTCCATTGAATCGTCATTATAATTTAAGGAGTGAGTGAGTGAGTTTGGTGTTTTATGGCGCAAGAGCCAGTTTTGGCTATACTGCGCCAAACATTCATAGGTCTGTGGTCCCCACGGGAAAAGAAAAAGAAATTGGATGACAAGATGGAGGGTCGAAAATAGAGAAGGATCACTGGGGTACCCCGGGGTAGTGACACCCGTGTTTACCAAAGATAGTAAACCCCTTCGGAAAAGGAAAAGATCACTAGGTTACCTCGGGATTTTGACACCCGTACCCACCTAAAGTAGGTGAACCCCCTGAGGGGTTATAATTTAAGGAAATGCATTGCTTGCGAATATTGCAAATTTAAAATAAAATAAATGCAGCAGAGAAAGTAATATTAATGTATTGCATATACAGATATGATTTTTTTTACTCTATTTTAAGCATCCATTTCACAAAATGTGTAACTATGTGTTACTTTTGCTGAGCATAGATCCGCTTAGGAAAGTGTTTTGAAAAATCGACCCACAGGAGAGTTACGGGTGTTATAAATAAAACAAATCCTTTTTATCAGCTATAGATCTACAGACTTAAAATTTAACAAATAAGGGGTTTTGCTCAACCGAGATATGTAAAAAGCGTTTTTTTTTTTTTTTTTTGTTAAATTTGCAAAATTCACGTAAAATTATCTCTTTAAAAACTTCTTTATCGTTCAATTTTTATTGTTTAATTTTTCAATTCACCCATGAGAAAAAAGGGTATACCAGCTAGCATTTAAATAAAATTCATAGAAATTATTTCCACGATATTTTTATTTGTAATTACAATATAATTAATATAAAATGGTGATATATAATATGACCTAATCACTTAAGTAATACAATATCACTATAATATTTTCAAACTTAGTTAAAGTGCAGACAATACTGTTCAACTAATAAAAGGAAAATTTTTAAAAAGTAGAAACTTTTATTTCTAAATTATTATTTATGCAGTAAAAATAAGTTTTTTTTTTTTTTTATTAACTATTTTTATTATATTGCTCGTTTTAATATCTTAAGTGCCACGCCGGAATATATCCGTATCCCAAAAGTTTTAGTCAAATTAAAATATTAATTGCTCTTTATCTATGCTGATAATTTTCAAGAAAAACATATCATCGGTCTAATTATCAGTCTGCGTAACTCCATCTGGGAAGTTAATTTGATACAGTAGGGCTATAGGAGTCAAGTTGTTGTTTATGTTCGCCAAGATAGGTGATAATATTACAGTATGGTTTACTTTGATATTTTTATCTTTCGATATTGTTACAAATGTTGTGTAATGAACGCTTAAAATAGTGTAAATAATTTATATCTGGAAGTGTAGTACATTAATATTACATTCTGTTGTATTTATTTTATGTTAAACTCTAGCGACCACCTCTCCCTTCGAAATCTAGTTTTATTATGAAATAAAAAAAATAGTGATTACACTGATCGAAGGAATAAATTAAAAACGCACTGAGGCATGGCGTAGACAAAACAAAGGGGAAACGCTAGGTCGTCATCTTGGATTTCATATAACCCGACAACAACCGCTGCTTGGCGCGATTAAAGATTCGCGCCAAAAAGCGCTTGGCGCGTTGTACTCCTATATCAAATCAGTTGCACCAGTGGAGTTACGCAGTCTGATAATTAGGCCGACGATATATAAACGACGCACTATAAAATTAGCTGGAGGCTACTGGCGACGATCCCATAATTTTGAACTTCGTTCAAGTAATGAGGATGACATTAGATTTGACGTTAAACAAAATCAAATTAACCTGACCACATTGTCCAGTGTGTTAACAGGTTTACTTGATATATAGTGTATTACAATCATATTTTGTAGTTACAAGATGTCTGTTAGCGATGAGTCTTGGAATTTTTAACCGAGCCAGTGACAAGGATGACATTTGAGTGGGGACTTCATTCTCCAATCTGCCTTATAGTCAAGTAGATTAATAAGAATATTAGTTCCATAAAAATAATTGATTTCTTTGAAAATTAAAAAATAAAAAATAGTTGCGGCTTTGTTATTGTCGTGTGCCATTTTTTTAATTGAAATAGTTACATATCATTTTAAGGGAAAAAATATATTTTGATGTTTTTGAATCTCAAAGCGCTCGGGTTGTTAGAACGTTTATTGCTAGCTCAAACAATTTATAATATGCCATAGGATGAAAATTAAGAGGTGTACAGCTTAAATCTTATTTTTTTAATAATTTGATATTTTTACATTTTCAATTTGTATAGATTTTGACCTATCTAAAAATGCCTTACTTTAACCTCTAGGATAATTAGAAGCCATTAAAACATATTTTTAAATAATCGTTGAAGCTACTCCACGCCCATTTAGTGGCTAAAAATGTAAAGAAAGTATTTCGTCTTTGCTTAAAAGTTGTGAACGTCTGATATAAATCAAAACATGTATTTTTTATTGAAAACTGAGCCTTTTATTTATTTTTTTTTATTTCCTAGCCGATTAGAATTCTCACTGTATGCATTAAAATCAATTTATCCCAAAATGTAACTTTTGATGTTCGATGTACCTTTTCTGAGAAACTACTGTTCACAGGTTTGTAAACTTTTTTATGATTTATTTATAACGATGGCTATATATAATATATGCTGAAATGAGCTTTTTTGTAAAAAACTCAAAAATTTATTTTTTACGAATTTTTTTTCTTAAAAATGGGTCAAAGTTTACTATGTTTGATAAAATATTTTATAAACTATGTAAAAATTCAAAATTAGCTAAAAACTTATTTCACAGTATAATGAAAATTTGTACTTTTTTTTTAGTTGCATGAAAAATTTCAAATATGTACATACAACAGATTTTGAGAAAAGTTGCATCGAAAACAGCAAATTTATCATTGTCGGTATAAAATTTTCCTACTATCCTTAAGGCAGTGTTTCTCAAACTGTGGGGCGTGTCCCTCTAAGAGGTCATGATAACTCTGCAAGGGGGGCGCGAGCATATTGAAAAATCGAAAATAAAAGATTATTCTAAAATATTATTAATTTATTGAAAGTAAACAAACAAAATACATTCTGACATAATAAAAAATAAAACTAACAATTGCACTGATATAATACACTTATAAATGTATCAGTACTGTTCAATGTATTTTATAATTAATTTAACAATACTAAATTAAGAACAAGTATAATTATCTGTGAACCCCTCCTTCTCCATGGGCTTGTCAAAAACAAAATGATATACACAAATTAACACTTATCTTGATAATGTGTACGGTTAATAATTAATCCCTTAATTGCCGATTAAAAGTTACACGATTCTCTCCCCAATGCCACCGTTTTCCACGTAGGTGAAAGTATGTGATGGAATGAAGGAATAAACAAATAAATAGGTGGTGAAGGAATAAATAAATAAATTCTTTGAAATAAGTAAATCCTTCGTAATCACAGTGTCAAGGTCCATTTTTTAAATTCTAAAGCCTTCGGAATACTTATATGGACTGCAGTGCACAGAAAAGGTCATACTTGGGAAAGACGTATATATACGTCCAGGGCAGTTAACGATTTGGCTGAGTGAGACGTTTATATACGTCGGAGGCACTTAAAAAGTGGTATTGTATCTTTAAAGTATAGTTTTATTGAATTAAATATTTGTGTGTGGGGGTGGAGGCGCGATGAAAATTATGGTTAAATATTGGGTCGTAAACATTGAAAGTTTGAGAAACACTGTTTTAAGGGATTGATTGAGAATGTTGTAATATAATCTTTGACTCACAGTCACGTATTATTATTATTATGCAGGGTGCTGTCATGTTTACCTACAAATTCAGACTAGTGATAGTAAGCAGCCTGGGGACGACAAATTACCATCAGAACATGGGTTGCAAACCATGTTTAGTTTGAGTTGAAGATAATCACCATAATAGTAGTCATTTTTGCATCACACAACGTGGTGCACCAGCATATTTATCGATCGCGTGACGTACCCTCGTCCATGCTACATATACAAGAAAGCAGATTTAACGCGTTGGATCTGTTTCATGGCTTCTGATCTCTCCGGATCTCAATCCCTTGGATTTTTCCTTCCGGGGCCACCTCAGATCGCTCGTATATGAGACGTCCCATTGACCACAGTGGAGTATCTTACTGCACGGATCATTGTCGCTTCAGATGACATCACCAGCACACCGGATTTTTTTGCACACATCCGATAATTCTTCCGACGGTGTCGGCTGTAATATGGTCTATGTGGCAGCCACTTTGAAAGGTTCCTGTGATATTCATTTGTCGTTGCATTTCAGACGTCGAACTATAATGCATTATTCATATTGTAAACATGACCTACATCTAATAAATGTATTTCTCAACTCCTATTGCCCTTTTTCGTTCTACTCAACATCACCCTCTTCATAACTGGTTTTTCGAATTACTCTGACTAAATGGTGTTTGTGATCCCATATGTTCTATTGTTATTTGTTGTCCCTTCCCCCTTGAATTTTTCGGTCGAATTCGGCAACACCCTGTGTTTACCCAGGATATCTTAGTTCAGCCTCTATGGGTCGAAACATTGTTAGCCCTCGGGCAATTAATTGAATAATAACTTTATTTTTGAAGATAAAAATGACTTAATTGGCAGACTGTTCAAGGGTACCACGCCCTTTTTAAGTTATAGTGTTGCCCCTTTAGACGAACACTATACGACAAGACTTATCATTTTTGTAGTATGGGATCGAGCAGAATGTCCAAATGAGTCAATGTAGCCTTCAAATAGGACTGCGTATTCTTCTCTCACGCCCGGAGCAAAGCAGAGGTTGCACCGATTCTGGAAATGACTTTGATATTATCCCTCCTCTTGCTTCTCCGACACAAAGACGGTCTTTTCTCACAATGATTCAAACAAGAAAGATACCTGCAAGTCTAGCCTCCATTCTTTCATTCTATCGCACATGTTCGCAAAGAGTATTTGGGCTAAGGAATGTCGATCTGTTGCTAGAAAGAAA
This sequence comes from Trichonephila inaurata madagascariensis, assembly GCA_019973955.1. Taxonomy (NCBI): domain Eukaryota; kingdom Metazoa; phylum Arthropoda; class Arachnida; order Araneae; family Nephilidae; genus Trichonephila; species Trichonephila inaurata. The sequence goes on along the minus strand of BMAV01002417.1, from coordinate 81,232 downwards.
GAAAAAGATTGCATTCCCAGTGTCAAAGTGACAGGTTGATTGATAGATCTTGCATATGGTTCGAAGCGTAAGTCGATGTAGTTTATCTCAGTCGCAATATATTTTTGTCTCGAAGAACCAATGGAGTTGGGACTAAAACAGCGGATACTGGTGCAGATACATGACGCTCTCCAATCGCATATCATTGGAGAGGGGCATTAAAATAAGCCCAAACAAAGGGTTTTCAGTGTGGGTTCGAGAGATGACAAGATAGGCTCAGGAGATGAAGAAACTACGTAGAGATCTTCAAGAAGGAGTTACAAAGAATGTGGAGACAGCCTCACAATAGATTTATTTTGGTCGATGGAACAGAAAGAGAGGTTGCGGCGATAGCCACAAACGTGAGAGGATCATCTGAAGATTAACGGTCGTTGATCCGGACTAGAACTTTTCTTTAGTGAAACGCTGAGAGAACAGGAAGCATTAATATAAAGTTTAATTTTTTAAAATGCTTTTTGTAAATAATATGCCTTTTGTTCAAAAGCGTGTGATTGCTCTCGCTACGCAGAAATGAAGTGAATTTTATGGTTCACGATTTTACGAAGCATTTAGAGTTGCACAAAAGCCCTCATCGCATTAACAATCATTGGACTTTTTTTTAAACAACTCTTTTGCATAGATTTTAACAAAACCTATATATACGAAAATGTGATTGAGTGTATTAACGTTGCATTTTATATTAATACGTGGGCTATTGGGGACGTACCTTGTAATTTTGAATTTTGGTTCAGTCAGTGCTTCTCAAAGTTTCAATATTCGCGACCCAATATTCAATCATAATTTTCATCCCACCCCCCTCATACAATAACAATGTATTGAACTCAATAATACTATTTTTTGATGCAAAAACTACGATACGTCTTTAACCTCTAATGTTCCACAGGCGTATATAAACGTCTCACTCAGTCAAAACGTTAATTTCCCCGCACGTATATATACGTCTTTCGAAAGTGCGGTCTTTTCTGTGCACTGATATCCATAAAATTATTCCGAAGGCTTTGGAATGCAATAAAAGGACCTTGACAATATTTGCGAAGGATTTACTTATTGCAGACTATTTGCTTATTTTATTCCTTCCTCCACCCCAATACAATCGCATAACTTTTAATTGGCAATTAAGTATTTGATTCTAAGCCGTACAAATTATCAAGATAAGTGATAATTTTTCTATATAATTTTATATATAAGAATCACATGGGTTCACTGGTAGTTATTAAACATGTTCTTAACTTATACATAGTATTATTAAATTAATTATAAAATACATTGAATAACACTGATAAAATTATAAGTGCAATATATCAGGGTAAATGTGTGTTTTATTTTTTATTATGTTGGAACGTATTTTGTTTACTTTCTATAAATTAATAATTTTTCAAATAATCTTTTGTTTTTGACTTTTCAATATGCTTGCGCCCCCCTTGTAGAGTTGTCACGCTCCCAAGGAGTCGCGCCTCACAGTTTGAGAAACTCTGGGTTAAGTGAAGAGAGGGGCATTTTTGAGCTAGCATCCTCTCCAAACATCCATTCTACGTCAACGGAAGAATTTTGGCCTCGGAGGTTTAAATTTGCAATAGCCCCTCGTTTTTCCACGTCTCGAACTCCTAACATCCCAGCCACGAGACCGTGACTGGAATCTCTTAACTGCAGTGACTTCCTTTTACGTAGAAACTACAAAGTCTCCAAATGCCCATGTATGTAAAATATTGAAAAAGCGCGGGAAAAAATTCTAAATTTGAGAACAAAAATTTCCCCAAATTTGCTTTCAAACATTAGTTATACATCAAGCATCTCCTTTATAAATATATGGTTGTTAACCTCTTATATATACGTCTTGCTCATACGATGCGTTGGTTGCCCGAACACATATATACGTCCTGCTGAAATACGATTCTTTGTTTGCTCTGCTGTCAGTATAACTTTTCCGAAGTGTATGGAATGCAGTAAAACTCCATTGACTGTGTTTGCGAAGTATTTACTTTTTTTCTGAGAAAATTTTGCTCATTTGTGCCTTTTCTATTCTCTCCAATGCACCAAATATGTGACCCTACGTAAAAAAACAGTAACACTGGTGTGAGAATCGTATAACGTTTAATCGGTAATTAAAAGAACAAAGACAATATTATCAAAAATGACAGAAACACTATCACAAAATAATAACTAAGATTAATCATTTGCTTTAAACATTGGTGGACTTTATGATTTTGTTCCACGATAATGGGATGGAAATTGAACTAATACTGACACATCTTTTTCAAAACTTCCAGTACGACGACATGAACATACGAACATTTAACATACATCAGCCCTAGAGCCCGTGGGTCTTTAAGGGTATGAGTTCTCGAATCCCCAGCTAACCACAGAATCGACATTCATGAATTGGCTACAGCAGCAACAGTTTTGGGTACCTTGAACACTAAGCTATTGTGGCCACAATACAAATTCAGGTATGAGTAGTTAAACTCACTGAATGCAATACTATATCCTATTTCTGTATATGTACTGAGTCTTTTATACTGTTAACATTATTGCGACAACGTACTTTTACCAACGGAATTGTAGAGACGGATATGATACATATGCATCCTTCCCAAATGCCACTGGTAGCCGTAGAATGTATTGGTGAATCGCGCGTTTTGTTCTAGTTCTACATGTTTGCTCGCCCCCATGGCAAAGTGCATTGAATGGCCTGCCGTCCGATAAGGGTGTGTGATATTGGGGAGATCTTCGCGAAAGGGTTAATGATGGAAAATATTGAAACTTTAACTAGTGGCCTTCAGACTATTTCGACTCCTGTAACCCTAAGAATTATAATGCTTTTACGAGGGACTCCCCCTCTCCCTTCATTCTACTTTCTCAGAATATATATAAAAATAATATTTAAAGCAACGATCAATGTCCTGTAGGTATTTTATATTGTAAAGTGTGTTGTATTTGGGTGTTATTAAATTTGTTCATATAATTTTCGTTTAATTCAGTCATTAATAATATTAATTTGTGCCTCAAGTATCACTCATGCATGCATTATATTTAGTAACTGGATGGGATTACATTTTTTTTTACACAAATTGTTGAACTTTAGGTCTATTGAAATTAACAGTAGGCACATTTCTTATTTTGTGTCTAATTTGTTTTTACAATTAGTTTTATCGTGTTGCTTATCCTCTTGGTTTTGAAATATCTACGCCAGGTCCAAAATTCTTCTCGTTGCACAAGTAGTTTGAAGATATTCTCCTGCTCAACCATCAAATGCCACCAGGAGACATCCAAACAAGCAAGAAGATGATACGGACTGACAGGGAGGAAATAGGAACATAGAGGAAAATTTTTTTTCACCATTCTAGAGCTTCACAAAGGTCTTTAAAAAATATCCACTTCTAAACCACACACAGAACGATATGAGGGCCCTGGAGCTCTTACTCAATAGAGATAGTCCTGGGTGACTAGTAGCATACTAGTTACGATCTGATGGGAGGCGCCACGTGGAGAGTAATTTATTTTTATGGTTGGGGTAGATTTACAAAGGGGCTAGATCTGCAGAGTTTTTGATCGGAAGATTACATGAATTTCTTGTGGGCAATCGAATTAGTGACAGCTAGAGGTAAGCTATTCATGATGAACAGAAAAGGTGAAAGGCTGCTAGGCAGCGGGAAGCCAGTGACAGAAGGAGTGATCAGATCTTGGCGATTGGAGAAAATGACTGCTGTGCTGTCGGACCCTGCGAGGTCACTTACTGGAAATTTAACTTTATTATTTTGCTAGAGTCTACATGAATATATACAGTTGAAAACCCTTAAACCAAACATTCGACGATACCCAGTATATGATTTGCAAAAGATGTATCTTGTAGATTCAATAGAACGTGCGTAGCTTCTGCCTTAACTTTTTGTAAATAAGAAGTAATTTTTTTATTAGAGCATCCTCTCGCTTTCCAGGCATTAAGTAAACTTGGGTTCGCAACATCATAAAGGATTATAGGGGAAAAAAGGCAGAATAAGTCAGTAAGGATCAAAATAAAAATATCTTACCTTTCAGATAAAAAAATCTCTTTACATTAATTAATGGTATTTCGATATAAAATACAATAGGTTGCATATATTGCAGATATTTTTGATGTAATGTATCAGTTATTCTTTAGGATTTAAAGGAAATGGAATATATTTTAACCAAATCTGGGTCTTTGTTTTCATTTTGAACGTCATTGAAACAATTGCAAGTGAATCAAGTGAATCTATACTTAAACTGTAATTCAATATCTCTTTCTCAAGTACTTTTCTATAAGT
>BMAV01002417.1:0-48715 GCA_019973955.1 Trichonephila inaurata madagascariensis | reverse complement strand
TAAAAGGTCTTTTGGCAGTAACGAAAACGGGGGATGAGTGCAAGACCTTTAGGATACTCGACCATCAAGAAAGCGATTTTGTTTGCTGACTCTAAATTCTCATTATCAATTGTGATAATCCAAGAGTGGATTCGACTTCGGGAATCCCTATCGATAAGATGAACAACCGTCCTCCTTTTAAAGGTTCTGTCCTTCCTCGAAAAGTGTCCTCCTATTCAATATTTTAGAACTGATCTGTTAATCTCTGTATTCAGAGATGAATCAAACATGTTTCCGAAATGTCGAAGAATGGTCTGAAACAAATATCACAGGAAATAACAGTATTCAATGGTATTTTGACTTTGTCGCAAGTAAATTGGGCAGATACAGAAAATTATATTGAGGTTTTATCGAAAGAAATGCCTGGTATTAAAATCAATGACTATTACCTGTCTGAAGTAGAAAGAAGACTGAATGTATGTTTAAATTCTAATAAATTAGAACAATTGGAAAATCAACATGCTGAGAAATTAGTAACAGATGGGTGAAATTACTTAAACCATTTCAAAAATGAACACATTCCATATGAAAATGTAATTATTCTTGTTGAATTTACATTGTGCTGCTCTGGAACTAATGCAGCAGTTAAAAGAGTTTTTTTTTCAGTAATGATTTTTGTCAAGTGACTAGTGAGAAATCAAAATTGAATGTTAATATTTCAGCTACAGTGCTTACTGTAAAATTCAATATGAAGGATATTTTTTGCTTGAACTTTAATTATATAGATATGTTGACAAAAAAAAAATCATCAAATGGAAAACTACTCATTTAAGATAATTAAAAAGAATGTAAACGTAATTAGCGTATTTTTGTTTCAATTAATAAACCATTTTCTATATTTAAGTTGTCATTTTTTTCTTAAATTTTGCGTCCTCCTTTTCATTGTAAAAAAAATGGTCATTTTACTATCGAGCCTCTTTTGGGGGTAGATGTGAGATAAATTTCCTTATTCGTAATTGGAAATTTTTTCGAATGAGGACAATAAATGTTTCTTCGTGTGTGTGTGTGACGGACGTACACTTACTTATCAATAGTTCTCATTTTCTTGGTTTACGGTCAGTAGCACTGGGATAGTTATCCATTAATCTTCGCAAAGGTGATTCCCTCTGATCACACAGCCGTTTCGTTCCCATCATGACACTATAATCCCTTACTATACTTCTGCAAGATAGAAATGCTCTTTTTGATATACTTACATTCTGTATTAGCCTTGGTATGGTCGAAGGTCAGATCACATTTCAGAATTGATAGGAACTCCTTATTGCAACTTTTGCTTTTTAATAAGTATGGATATTTTCATCTTGAATATTTGAGAAACTGGTCATAGCTTATGGTGACTGCCTACCTTCGGGCCCAATTTTCTTATAAAAACAAATTTTTGAAACAAATTGAGTGTTTTTAGGAAGAAAAATAAAAAATATGTAACTACATGAAATTTTTTAAACAAATATTGTACTCTTAGAAAAATTGGTTGTTTTCAAGAAAATTTTACCAAATTCTTACCAAAATGGGTAACACTGTATAAAAATTTCTAATACAATTATCCAAATTTTCTTTATACACAACATACATATTACGGTGCTCTTCAAAATGAAACAAAATCTAAGAGAAATAATACAATACAAAAAAATTACAGACAATTATACATAATATGAAAATTTTTATGTTTTTTAAGTTTTTTCTTTATAAAAACTACCTTAAATGAAAAAATATTTAACTTACATCAAAACTTATGGTCCACTTTTTGAAAAATAGTATAATAAACATTCCCCTCAAAATTTCCAAATGTTATTTGGTTTGGTTCTAAAGATATCATGTATCTGGTAAAGTTTCTTTCAAAAACAAAAATTTTGAGAAAAACTCACTTAAAGTTTTATCTTAATGCCCTTTTGCATAGAGTAATGTTTTTTAAAAGCACTATAATTTTATTTCTATTTCGCGTAAAGGAAAAAGAAAAATGTTTTGGAAAGAAAAATGTTTAAACTATAAGATTTTGAAATAAAAAAAAATGCATTATGTAGACGAAAAACGACATTTTCAAGGTAGGCAGTCACCTTAATTGTTTATTACCACAGAAGTAGTGAATGGCATTTAAATTAATGAGTTCCTATTCCAAAAAGATGTAATCTATACCTCCCATCATAACTATAAATTTTAAAAAAACACACCATAAAATGGGAGTTGATTAATAGGAAGACAAACTATTGGAATAATTGAATTATCCATCTCTTTTTACAACTGTGCGAATTGTCAGAAAAAAGTTACGAGGGGAAATCTAAACAAGGCAATAGTTCAGATATGGCATCTAATAAATATGCTCTTTTATAAAATGTAAAAACGTTTTTCTAATTGCATTTCAGTAAAGTGAGTGATATTTCAAGAACCATTAAAGATATTAGCATGAAGTTTCACACACTATTTTAATTGAGAATCATCTAGGGCAGTGTCCTTCAAACTTTGTCCACTCACGGAATCCTTAAAACTATTAAGGTGTTTCTGGGGAACCTCATTCAAGGGCATCTCCCTTTTAGAAAAATATATATCTTAAAATAATATTTAAAGTAGATCGACATGTTATAGGTACTTTAAGTAAAGACAATGAAAGAAACTTTATTTCTATAATTTAAAGGTTTTAACATTATATTAATGTAATTTACTCATTCATAGCATTAATTCGGGATCTTAGTGTCCTCTACCATTATATTCAGAAATTGATATGTGTGTTTGAGCACTTTTTTACTCTAACTTTCCAAGTCTAGGTCTATCGAAGCTACCAGCAGTCGCATTTCGTATTGTGTTAATTTGTTTCTATATTTTATTTTTGTTACCACATACGTTGAGGATTTAAACAGTTGTTCAGAATGGCATTAAAATGTTTATACCTAAGTGAGAAACTTGAGTCTATTTTGCAAATTTGCAACCTAAAGTTTTGGAGCTGTTTGTGCTGAAACTTAAGATTTTAATATCGAAACTGATGATATGTCGATAAGTTGTTCCTTCTCCTTCATTGATACGGCTTCTCACTCATCCAGGCATGTTTTGGGAATATTATTTCACATTTATTGTTTCCTTTTAATTGTACTCTCACATAATGTTTTTTTTTTTTTTGTCAAATGAGAAAAGGTACTTTATTATAATATATTTAACACTGGCATCTGAATCCAATTCCTTTCATTTAATTCCACTTAGTTTTGCATGCAAACTCCATAAAGGACGTGAATCTATTTAGCATACATATCCATAACTTTCTTGTCTAATTTTTATTTTAACTTGTGGAACCCCTGGGCATGCTTCGTAGAACCCTAGGGTTCCGTGGGATACAGTTTGAAGGACCCTGATCTAGGGCACTGGTCTCCAAAGTGACGGAGTACAACAGAAGTACAACGGAGTACAAACGAATAGATGTACAGGCAGGAAGAGGAAGAGAGAAATGCATACATACGTTTTATGGGTTATTGTGTGCTTGCAATTATTTTCGTTAGGGGTATGCGATCAAAAAAGTTCAAAGTCCACGGATTTAGTGAATTAATAATGAGTTATCAAAATGAATATTTTTTATAAAATTGTGATGCACGGATTTCCATCTGAAAGTATTGAAAAAATGGTGAAAATTCTCATTTTACAGCATTGATTGACTACAACTTTTGATTCATTAGAAATCATTCAAAAGGTTTTTTGCTTAATTTCCTAAAATTACAATCAAGAATATGTTGCAGTTTATACGTATATACATATATATATTTTGAAAGATGTAAAAAACATTAATTAAAAAGCATTTGAAAATTTTCAAAAATTTGATTAAAATTTTGGAAATAGCTATAAATGTGTATTATTTCCCAATGCGTTCTTTTACTACTGTGCATAAAAGTGAAACTAAAAATGTAAGAACTTTAAAGGTTTTATAACACAAATAAGTAAAAATTAGATGAATCTAAATATAATCCCATACCTTGGGCAAAAATGGCTCTCTTCTGCAAACATTTTGAAACGTTGAGGGCTTTGTTTCCAAAACTCCATAAGGAGACCTTGATAATCGAAATCACTTTCGCAATCAACATAAGGTATACGAGGTGACGTTTTCTCTTCTGAAATGATTCGCAACAATCGAGTGAAGTCTGCTTCTGCCATATACTCCCAAGCCTGACTAGCCATTTCCAAAAAATAAAATTGCAGTGGCCATCTCAAATAATCTTCAAGAACTGAAAACGGCTCTTGTTGTAAAAAACGCATCTTTTGGTTGTAATCCAAACAAGAAAAATAGGCACGACCGTAGGATGTCCTAAATTTGCTCCTTATTAGTTCTCGTAACTTCTTAGGCGGTAATGCTCGCACCAGATTGGCTTCGGGAGGTACTTGAGGAAAATTAAAAAACGATTCATTTACAAAAATATGCAGTGCATATGGGTCCCCTCCCTCGTGCAACCAATCCAACCACTTTTTCAAACAGTTGGTAGCTACATCGTGCACCCGATAATACTCGTCTTTTTTGGTTTTCTCGCTAAGCAACGTCATTTCTATGTGTATCCTTTCATATACAGATGCCTTGTTCCAGATATTTAATACATCCTCAGTCATCCAAAAGAGGCAGGCCAAAGTAAAACGTTGGAGGAGATTTGGGTCATCAGAGCGAACGAATTTCTTTGCAGTTTCTACTCTGTCGATCGTTCCATATGATGTCAGACAAATATCAAGCTGCTTATGAATGCCGAAATCTGACATATCCTTCCTCCACGAGTCAATCTCTCTGCTGATGGGCAGAAAGATGTCTAGTAACTTTTCGCGGAGTATGTTAGGGATTGCAGAATCGGATATTCTTTCTCGGAATAATCGCCTCATTGGAAATATTTGAGTAAGACCAGTGACTTCTAGGAAAGTATCTCTAAATTTAGAGAATGCTGAAGCATTGTATATTGACATTGCCACTCTAATTAAGGCCAAACGCTCGAGAGGTGGTATAGCGTTCATTTTGATCAAGATGTATATGTCGATGCGAAAAACTTTAATGAAATTTGGGATGAAGTAATTGTGTGGTGCAAAGGATTAAAATAAAAATCAGTCCTCCTTTTCTCATGAAAAATTTCTTCAAAACGATACTTTGAAAATAAAATCCTGAGAAGATTGGATAAATCGTTCAAATTAGAATAATCTCTACTCGCACTACCCTGAAGTTTGTCTGAAAAGAAAAAATGTATATATATATTTATACAATCAATAATAATAATATACATAAATAGCTATAACTCTAAATAAGTAAAGCAAAAAAGAAGTACAACTCGACTATATGAGAAAAAGTAAATTAGCCACAGTAGTACAAAAGTAATCTTAGCCTCAGGAACTAAGATTGCATGTTTAAACATTGTTTTCAAGCCAGGCCTTCACCTGTCATTGGCCTCTACTACTTGGCTGAGGGAAAAGGAAACAGGAATATAAATAAGTCAGTATTTTTAGAAGATTAAAATTAAATATCCTGTTACGTAGATCCGAGGGTTCGAGGATTTTATGCAAAACAATCACAAAGAAAATAAACAGTTCTTTAAGAGCGATACGAATTTATTATCAAAAATCCAATCCTTTAAATACAGGATTAAGCAGCAATATTCACAGAGTAAATATCCGAAGGTCTTCACACCTTCAACAGCAATCGAACACAATAACCAGTGTTTAAAAATACATGTAAGTAAAGATTATTCACAAGCACAGCCGATCTAATCGCTAGTCAAAACAATCCTCACTACTCACTGGTTTAATCCAGACTCCTCACCGTCCAGGTGAGCATCTTATTTATAGATGCGACAGAAACTTCCAGAAATATAGCTGCTCGTGACATTAGTGGAGAGATCCACTACTTTCTAGAAGATTCCAGAGGGTTCCGAACTCGCCAATGATGCCAAAATGGTTGTCAAAAATTATGCCAACTTGGCTCTACCACCAAGATTTCGCCAAGTTCTCCCTGAATCGCCATTATAACGTAAGGGGCAGCATTGCTTGCAAATAGTACATTTTTAACATGAAATAAATATAACATAGAGCAATATAAATGCATTAAACACTCAAATACAAATTATTTACACTATTTACATAAAATTTGTAGCAATACTAATGATACTATTGAGTAAAAGTAACAAATAAAAGCAGAACTAGAGTTCTATTTATCCATTGTAGAAAACATTCGATTTATAGGAATTTATAGTGCAATAATAAAATATTGAGCTACCGTCAAAGAATAGCCATTTTAACTTTCCGCCAATCGCAACTGTTTAAAGCAGCATCACATAAATGTAAAAATATATATATAAAAAAAATACACTGGTGCTGAAAATTAAGAGAACTTTCAGATTTGGACTGTTATCTTCAGAACTACTAGGCAAATTTCAATGAAATTTGGTTTATACATAGTGTTGATATAATAATAATTATAATAAAAACATTCAACAGTTGTAAATGCTTAAGAGTTATTTATGAGGAACTACAGGTACAATACCATTAATAGTACAATGGCAACCCTACAGGCGACATTGAATGAAAATATACGAATTGTAAAAACGAAATACGCTGACGGGAATATGGAGCACGTAGTCGAAAAGTACTATGTGAAAAATATTAAGCAATTATAAATAAATAATAATCAACAAAAAAGAAAAAGAATAACTACTTTTTACTATATTTTTTATATTTTATTATTATCATTCATTTTTTCATTGTTAAATTTCATTATTTAAGAATTCGGTATTCCAGCTTGCCATCAACGAACAGTTAGGCTTAGAAAAGCGGCAAGCGGAGAAATATGAAACAAAGCACATGGTTACCAATGAGCTAAATTCATGTGATATAATCACAACGCAATCACGTGCTTCCAGCTAATCAATTCCTGCACTTCACTGTTGCCAACATCCGTTTTTACGGAAACTTTCTTTTTAAAAGTGCATATTTTTCAGCAATAACGTATACAGTTGAATTAAATGCAGTCGATTTAAAAATGCACTCAATCCGCACTCGATTTAATATGATAGGATTTTTTAAAAAAAGTTGAAAAACCTTTTGAAGAATTTTAACATTTGAACATCTTTACCAAATTTCCTTATTTCAAATTGTATCTAAATTTTACAAGTAGAATAACAAGTGCAAGTCTAATGTCAAATTGTTTTTAATTCAATGTAAAACAAGTAATTGTACTTATCATGTGACCATTAGGAACTCAGTCCAATCAGAACCTACGAAGCGTGCGAAATCGGGTTGCCAATTGGGAGACTTATCTCGAAAGTTTGCATGGTTGCGATAGGAACAAAATAACCAATAATTTTAGAAATTAGAGATAAATAAGCAATTTGAACCAAAAAAATAAAAATATTAAAAAAAAGAAAAAGAAAATTAAAACAAAATAGTACTTCAAATTACATTACAAAGCATATCTTGTTCAAGGAATCCTTTTTGAATATGTAAAAAGCCAATAGTTAAATGTTGTAAAATATTTTTCAGTTATTTATAGAGAATTTCAGAAGAAAAAAAATTAAGTAAATTTGAAAAATTTAGAATTATTTTATATATATATATATATATATAGATGGATGATGTAATGAGTGGATATTTTTAGAATCAAAATTCAAAATTTTTTTCACTTTTTTTTGTTTTGTTTTAAATACTAATATGAATTAGTATGTGAGAAAAAATGTCGGTTGATTTGTCGAATCGGCCGCTTTTCTCGCCAAATCTGGTAACCCTTCTAAATTTGTTTTCCAGTGAAGGAGAAGTCGGTTTTTTGGCGAAATTGGGCGCATGCGTAGTAGATTTCTTTAATTTTAACAGTTTTAACGATAGCGCGGCAAGCTAGTGCTTACGTAATTCGTTTACAGTTTAATTTTAACCAATGATATTACTTATTACTCTAAAAATTAAAGATTCTTAATTTCTGCACAAGCGCAGCTTTTTTTATAACGGCCGTTAATGAGGAAAAGCTCATTTCTTTTGCTCCGGTTGGGTCAGCTGTCTTCTTTTGGCTTCGTTTTGGGAATTATTTTTACAGGTAATATTTTTATTTCTTTCTCCACATAAATTTCTAAAGATTACCATGATGTCCAGCGATGCTGTTAGGATGAATTTGAATGAATGCATGCAAAAGTATGATGAGTATTCTGAAAGGTTTTTTGCCCTGTTGCCTGTGTTTGGAAAGAAAGCGGTAGATAGAAGGTTTGCTTGCTGTCATTAAAGAATGGGTGTTGCCTGGTACCACAATCATTTCGGACTGTTGGGCTTCCTACAATTGCTTGGAAGATGAAGGTTTCCAGCATTTGAAGGTAAACCACAGTCTGACGTTTGTGTGTCCGGTAACAGGTGCGCATACTAACAGCATTGAGGGCTCGTGGAGTGGAATCAAACGCGTTTCCTTGGAAATACGACTCATCGCACCGTTATGTGGCGAAGGAAAAATTCCCATTCCGTTGAAAACGAAGTCTTCAAAACGTTCTTGGCGAGTGTTTTCCCTCCTTTACAACAGGACGTCCCACCGGAGCAGGAAATACCGCATGTTCGGCCGGGGACATCCTCTTAATAAACATCGTTTTTTAAGGTAAGTCAAAAAATTTTCATTTTTAAATGCAAATTTTTGCAGCTATTTTCCATTTCAAAACTTTAAAATAATACGTTTTTGATAATTTCCCTTTCGCCATCTTGAATTTCGCGCTCAGGCGTTGCGTGTTTTGGTAGGGTTGCAACTCCGAAACACAACACGCAAAAACGCGCCAAATTGGCAATTTTTCAAAATTTGGCGGAAAAGCGGCCGATTCGACATTTTCACCAAAATGTCCTGCAAATTTGATGAAAAATTGGTTTTTGAAAGTAAAATTTTATAAAATCTTACAAACAACAAACATTAAATACTTTACGAAATAGAAAATAAGCTTCTGTAGCTAAAGCTTGAAAGAATCAACTCTAATTACAAACAAAGTATAATAAGAAGCATAACCTTCTCAAATCTGTATTTTATAAAGATAAAGTTGACGTAAACAACTTTTCAGCAAGATAGCTTGTAATTCTCAACTAGGCATTAACACTGATCATTGAAACAATACATGGGGTACATATATGGGGGAAAAAAACCCTCATATCCTGATGGATTCTCAATATTTAATATATATTACATAAATAAATATAATAATGATCATTTTTATTGTTTACAGAAAAAAAAAAAATATCAAACGAACTGAATTGATAGTTAATGATTTCCGAATTTTCATATCGAAGCAGAAATAAATGTTTTATGAAGTATTTTTTTCAATTTTTATATATTACTCATTAAGGTAGGCTTGCTTTTATGGTTTTATGACAATTTCAAAACAAATTGGAGCTTTTAAATTTCATTTGACAGGTATATTCATCTTCTCAAAAGGAAAGTGGACATTTTAAAAAAAATTATGGACACATATTTTGTGATTTAGAATATAATCCAAAAGCTCATACAATTAAATGCCAAAATATGTTTGTAGGTCTTTATGTTGAACAAAATTGTTTAATATAGTATACTTTGTAGATTTATTTCTCAAATAAGTGAAATTCTGATTTTTATAGTAAAACTTTCTATAAAAAAATTCAGTAAAATTAAACATATATTAATTGCCATTGCAACAAGTATTAAAATATTTCAGGTGCCTAAATATATAATTATCTTTAAAATGCATTACTGTAACATTGTACACAATTGTATGTTTAATTCACAAATTAAAAAAAAAAAAAAAAAAAAAACAGAACAAATTTACCAAAGTTTGAGTACATGGAGTTATTTCATAACAATAAACACAAAATAGAATTTATTCTAAAATATAAAAAAAATTACAGTGTATTCGAGGAAAATCACATTTTGAACTCATTAAATAATATAACCGATTTTTTTAAAAAAATCTTTAACTTCTTTTTTTTTTACACTGACATATTACCGGTTAAAAAAAATTTTGATACAACTTGAAATAAATTATAAAATCCTTCCTTTTTAAAATACCCATATGAGCAATCGTTGCGAGTTGACACATGAAACTGGTTCAAGTGTAGTATAGGGGGGCCACTTCGGATTTGGCTATTTTTCTTTGGATTTGGCGATTTTTATCTTCATGTTATGGTGAGATATCGAATTCATTATAAAATAAATAATAAATAATTCCGAAAAAAGTACCTTGGCGAACACTTTTAGTCGCCAAAAAAATGGACTGCGCCAAGTGGCCCCCCTATACTACACTTGAACCCATGAAACTTTCATCATCTCTGAGCAAAAAAATAACGTTTATTTACAATAAATGTAGTTATGGGAAATCATGCATTTTTTAACTGTATAGTCAAACAACATATATATTTTTAAGGAATTACTATTTTTACAGCCCCCGTTTTAATACCTTTTGAAAATCGGAATTTATTTTAAATATATTATATTAGTCGATGCGCTTTAGCCAAACTAAGCTTTACCCAATCGTTAGATGTGCATAGTTATAAACATTAACTTATTTTTCTTGCCAGAGAATCGTACATCGTCCGCCATGCCACTTCTTAAAAGCAACTCGTCGATCGATACTGGTTTAGTGCCATTTTATTTGTAATGAAGTAAAAAAAAAAATAGAGAATCGTAAGAAATGCTGCATCTTTTCCTGATTCAAAACACAGTTGTAAATAAACAAAACTGTACCTCTTTGAAAGCGAAACTGATATGGCATAAGAAAGAAAATTTTATTTTGACGATAGGAAATCCGTAACATTCTCAGGGAACTAGGACTTATAGCATGCCATATTTTCCCTCTTAAGTGCCATAGAAGTCAGTGAGCTTTTACATAATGTTTGCAAATAAATTTCAATGGAATACTTACTTTTATTGATATCGCAGAAACAAGAAGAAACAAGTGAGAGTAAAATTCATAACAAATATAAGCTGAACACAGTATTTTTCCTAAAACAGATTTCAACGACAACCGCTTGTAAACAAAGCTTGTTCTTCACTGACTGGTAGGTAAAAAAAAATTTCATAATGTACACGTTATGTCGTGCTGCCATCTATTATCGAGAAAATATAAAATTCTTGAAATAGGCAATTAATGATGTGATAAATGTTATTTTTCAAACAATAAATACATTAACGTAGCAAAAATTTACGGATTGTGAACTTATTAAACTCTCATACAGACTTAAGATATTCCGTTATTCCTATGAATAAATAATTTTCCAACGAATTTATTCCTATTACATTAGATGGATATTGAACAGTTTTTAAACAAAAACCACAACTTCTTATTAAGAAAAAAAAGAAAGAAAGAAACGAGCCTTACAGCAGTCGTATATGATGTGAAACATCTGACATGTTATCGTGGTAAATACGCAATAGTAAATTAAATCCTGAAAAAAATTAATCAAGTATGATTGGAAATAATTTTCTACCAAATAATTATATCTTTAATGAAAATTGTATTTATTTAACACAAGGAGAGAGAGTAATGTGCAATTTTTTTATCAAAAATATTTATTCTTGTTCGATTTGAGAAAGAGTGGATACAATAGACTTGAAAATGGAGAAACAGGGATTTCTGTGGCCATATATATTTCTCCGAATCAAACGGTTCAAAAAATTGAAGATTTCCTGCATTTTGTACTTTTAACATATACCGAAGATGGTTCTGCTCTTTTAAAAACAATCACTCGCTTCCCATGATTTTGAGTGTGACTGAATCGAGTGTGATTGAATTGAGTGAGATTGAATTGAGTTTTGAATCGAGTATGATTGGAAATAATTTTCTATCGAATAATTATATATTTAATGAAAATTTTATTTAGAAGTAATGCAATTTTTAATCAAAAATATTTATTCTTGTTAAATTTGGGGAAGAGTGGATACAACAGACTTATGATAAGTAAAATATGACACATATACTTGTGATTTCAAAGTATTTAAAAACCGTTGAAAAACAGCGTCAGTAACAGTACCACTGTTAGTTGTCGAAATATTTCGATTTGTATTCATTTCGCGCTTTAGTTCATCAGTCAACAAAGCTGAGAGCGTCTCAGCTTCTGGCAAACTGAAGTTAACATTAAAATCACCACTCAAAATCATAGGAAGTGAGTGATAGTTTGTTTTTAAAAGAGCAGAACCACACCACACACATCTCTCTCTCTCTCTCGGTATATGGTAAAAGTACAAAATGCAGGAAATTCTTTAATTTTTTTAACTGTTTGATTCGGAGAAATATATAAGGTCACCCCGAAATCCCTGTTTGTCCATTTTCAAGTCTATTGTATCCACTATTCCTCAAATCGAACAAGAATAAATATTTTTGACAAAAAAATTGCACATTACTCTCTCTCCTTGTGTTAAATAAATACAATTTTCATTAAGATATAATTTTATTCGGTAGAAAATTATTTCCAATCATACTTGATTCATTTTTTTCAGGATTTAAGTTGTTATTGCGTATTTACCCCGATAAAACATGTCAGATGTTACACATCATATGCGACTACTGTAAGACTCGTGTTTTTTTTTGTTTTTTTTTTTCGGAAGACGCATTTATAATAATATCCATTGTAGACGAGTAGTTCAGCTTTCAAGTTTATCTGTTTTTAATTAACACGTTTTTATAAGTTTCACTTGTATGTAATGGAATTTTTGAACTCGATTTTTACCCACCTTAAAAGGTCAGATTAATTCGAAATTTCACACACTTGTCAAGGACCCATGACAATACAATAATTTCATAATTTTGTTTCATTGTCCTGATAAGGATTTTAAGGATTTACGAGATTTGGTGACTAATTCATATCGTTTCTAGATTTGGCGATTAATTGCATATACAATTTTCAGATTTGGTGGCTAATTCCATATGCCATTTCTAGATTTGACGACAAATTCCAGATTTAGCAACTAAAAGATTAAGGTGCAACCCTAAAACCGCAAAATAAGCTTCTGGTTGATAAAAAATAAAATGAAAAAAGTGTTCTTTATGTGAAAAAAGGTAGGGTAGGTGGGTGCGTAGTTTTTCTGAAAATAGAAATTAAAAAAAAAAAAGACTTAAAAAGAATAAATAAACTTAAAAAAAATAATTTATGTTCTAACTGCTAAATACATTTATATTTTTTTTTTCTTTCATATAGCAATACGTTTACAAGTGATGATACGAATTAACATTATAGAAATACGTTTAAAAGATGATAAATTTATGTTCTAACTGCTAAATATTTTTTTTATTTTGATAATTTGATTTGATTTGATTGTTTGATTTTATGGCATAAGAGCCAAATTAGGGTAAGCTGCGCCAAGCAATGATTCGAAAAGTAGCAAAATTTTGAAAACTGGTTCTAAATCGTACATAATTTGATAAAGTCAGATTTTGCTCAAAATGTTTTAAAAGAATTTCAATTGGAAAAAATAATTTAATATAAGAAAATATAAATAAATAAATAAAAATAATAGTAATAATAATGTTCAAATTATCATGATTTTCGAAAAGTAAATAAAGTAATTCATTTTTATAAAAAGATCAGATTGTATATTAAATAAATTATACAAAAAATTATAATTGGTGTAACATTAGTGGTCGGCAAAGTGCAACTCCAGAGTCGCATGTGGCTCTTTGGCTCCTTAAGTGCGGCTCTGGCACAAATATCCACGGAAGGAGCAATAATATTTTCGTTTAAAAAAACTTGGTAAGAAAAAAATTACATCTTATTTTGATAAATTAAAATTCTTTTATAAATCGAGAACATGTATAATTTTTTGTTTAAGTTAAAAGATAGGTAGGTAATTAAAATTTTATATTGTCGTGTTAAAATACTTAACGAACATTGAGTTTAATTTTATTGGTTTTCGTAAACTTAAACACAAACCATGTACAAGCTACCGGCTGAAATTGTTCGTATGTTTTCGGCGTACTCCGGTGTGATACAAAGGTACCACAAGCACGCGTGCGCATACTTTTTCTAAAGTAGTGGGGGTACAAATTGGCATCACAGACCAGCAGTTGCAGTGTGAACAGTTTATTCTTATCTACCGTGTCTGTAGGGATCATAGCCTGTGTTGCTCTATATCCCCTTCAACCTTTCAATCAATCAATTTCAATCAATACCGTGTTTGTTGTCCTGGCTTATTAAAAAGTTGTTGTATTTTTCAATCTAGCTGCACATCTTACAAGTATTTTTATACGGTTTTATTATATGTTTGTGGATCCGGTACAAAATTTGTAATCGATTTTTCGATAACTTCTATTTGTCCAAATGTTGGAAATTTTCTTCCATTTTTTTGATCGTATTAAAAGTTTTGTTATTCTGATGATGGATTAAATTATTTTTTTCTTTTTAGTGCAGTTACGTATTTTAATAAAATTGCATATTTTAAAAAGATTTTTTTTTAAATTTTTATTTTCATCAATTTAATAATGACAATTATTTTGTACTGGTGGCTTTAGAAAAAAAATATATTTGGAATATTTTTATATGCACCCCAATTAACATGGCTACCCAAAAAAAAGCAAAGAAAAACGGAAAATGAAAACCGTGAATTTAAAGTTGAGTGGACCGAGAATTTTGCGTTTATTAAGAACTTGAATGGACTTCCAACACGCCTTATTTATAAGAAGTTCGTGCATAACAAGAAGTTAAATTTAGAGAGACACTTTACCAAGAAAACACGCATCATTTAGCACTAAATATCCTACCAGTGATGCAAGGAAGAAAGCAGTTGAGGAACTTCAGAAGAGTCATCAACTTCTGTGTTTAATAACTGGATACAATCTTCCATCAATATTAATACGGCAAGTTTTGTTTTTAGCCAAGAGATTGCGCTAAGAGAGGGAAACCGTACACAGACGGCGAATACATAAAAAATTGTTTTGTAAATGCATCCGAAGAGCTATTTCAGGATTTTAAGAACAAAGCAGATATTCTGAAAAGAATTAAACAGTTGCCATTGTCTGCCAAAACCATTAAAGATAGAACAATTAAAATGTGTTCGAATATAACCACTAGGATTGCAATACCGGTACAGAGTTGCCAGAAACGTACGCAGCAAAGTAGCATGAAGAAGGAAAAAAGTAGCGAATCACTTGTAATTCATAAATATAATTTTTTAATTTTGTAAAACTATTTTAAAAAATACGTTAAAATGCTTTAATTATTTAATTCATTTAAAATATATTCAAATTCTTCCTGCTAAGTATCGTGATCTGCTGTGCATTTTTTATAAATTTCTGAATTATATTCAAGCATTTGTGGGGATAGAAGAAAATCAACGCATCAAGTCCCTCATTCTTCCAAAGTCATTTTGATTCTGAGGATTGACTCAAACAGTTCGAGGCACATTCGATTATTTAATTTTGTCTATTTTGACGTCACTCTGGAAAATGCCTTTTCTACAGTGGCATTACTTTTGGGTATGCTGTAAAGCTTTAAAGCAAATATAGCTAAATATCTTAAAAATGGATTTCCAACTGCGTCTTTTATATTAAAAATGTGTCACCAAATTAATTCTCATTCATTTAAAAGTTCAGATTCATATAGAAAAACATCCTTCAGCTGTATATTGAAAATTTGTCTCCATTGATTCTCAACATATAATTTAGATTGCTCTGCTAATTCTAAAGGCAGATTTAAAAAAAAAGGATGATTTGAATCTAAAAAAACAGTATATTCTGTAGAAATTATTTTGCTTTTACTTGTCAGTTTATTCAAAAAGACATCCATCAAATACTTCAATAGGCAAATAAATGCGTTTTAAACTCATGTCAACTTCGAGATTCATACATTTAGGGTAAATTCATCTTAAAAGAGTAATGCAATCTTTTAATGCTTTCAGTAATTTGCAATGATCACCATGATCACATTGAAAGAGTAAATTAATCCATTCAAATTCTGCTAAAATTGGCATCTGTAATATAACAATATTTAATTCTATCCTTGTATTAATTTAAGTAAAGGGATAGTAAGACAAGTAATTGACTGGAAAGAGAGGAATCTAGGCAGTGGCGTAACGGAGAGTATTAGTTCCCCTTGCAAAGTCAGCTTTTGGACCCCCAAGCCCTAAAACGTACGTGGCGTCAGTCAGGCTTTGCCCCCCCCCCCGCAATGCGAGGGTGTACGTTACGCTACTGAATCTACATCAAAACCTTTCAAAAGGGATTTAATCAGATTTTTAACACATAATCTATCTAGATGACAAGTGCTTACTTTTGTCATTGTATGCAATTTTTTTATAAGTCCAGTGATGCAACGTAAGTCAATTACAAAAATAGATTTTTATTCACTAATTCAATGTGCAGTACCGTTGATGATAATTATACAGTTTAATTTTCTATAAGAATTTGTCCTTTCACAATTACTTTTCCAGTTAAATATTTATGTAGAAATTCTCTCAGCCTATTTTTTAAGAATATTACACGTTTCATTTTCATGCTTCTATCGGGATTAGAAAGAGTCCCTATTTCTTCTTTTTTTCTACTATTTGCAGTGGACAGGAGTAGCGGGAGAGGGGAGTCCCTCTTAGATATGCTCCGAATCGGGGCGGTGGTGGTAAGGGGGAGAATTACAGAGTTTTGTGTCTTTTCGGAGTGGTGAAACATACTGCAACTCCATGTTTTCTTTGGGTACTAAAGTCACTATTTTTTTTTCTTTGCGATTTTTCCGAAACTTGTTCCAATTCTTTTACATATGGTTGAAAGTAGCAAAAAGTAGCGGGATCTTCAAGTGAAGTAGCATAAAATTCGCGAAGTAGCAATAAGATAAAAAAAAAAGTAGCGGAAAGCTTTAAAAAGTAGCAAAGTTTGCGAAAAATCGCACGATCTGACTACACTGTACCGGTATACCTGGATACAGAATACCGGTATTTTTAGCCATTTGTACAATTTTGTAATACCGGTATTCACAAATTTAAATACCGGTTTTTCGGTATTTACTAGAATTTTTTTTTTAATCCTATTACAGCTCAGAGCGATACTGTACACGCTCAGAATTCGTAGTCTGATATTTATATCTGTGGAAAAATGTTTGTAGTTGTGAAGAAAGTGCGTAATGTTTCGCGCGCGATATTTTTTTTAAATTGGTGAGTTTGTTATTCGCACTGCATTTGCATATCATACTTTAATGTTTAAAATATTTTTCAAATTAATTATATATATACATATATGCTCATAAATAATAACCCATAATAATGAATAAGAATAATTTTAATGAACATAAAAAATCAGTTGATAATAGTTATTTATATGATGAAAAGAATATGATGGCACAATGTAAAAAAAGGTCAAGCGGACTCCATACACATTTAAAAACGAAACATGATACAAATTTGTTAAAGAGGAAAGAATTTAATTACGATAAAGATACAAATTTTAGCACTCTTTCTAAGCTCAAGCCATCAGAGATTTTAGATTATTTCGTGCAAAAAAAAAAAAAAAAAAAAAAAAGATAATTTGGGTGAAATTATTGCACAGAATTACGTTCCAGGCATAATGACATTGCAATTGATGCATTATGTTTTTTAAGATCACATTTCAAAAATTTGTAATAGTACTACAGAATGAAAGTGATATTTTCACGTTTTGTGATTTAAATACATAAGATGTTTCTTTACTTTTTTGCGATTCTTTATATTCTGTTAAAATTTACAAATTATTTTTTGTCATATTTACACTCTCTAATAAAACTGGCAAATAAAAAACAAAGGAACACCTGTGTTTTGTTTCTTTTTCTAAAATTTCTATTACCGGTACTAAAACCGGTATCGCGGTATAAAGATATAAAAAATACCGAATACTGGTATTCAACTTTTGGTCCGGTATTGCAATCCCTAATAACCACCCAGCATATCGAAGATCTGAAATTGGTTTCGGCTTTGTCAATAACAGTTGACGAGTCTTGTGACATAAATGATACAGCGCAAGTAACACTTTTTATAAGATTTATGTCTCATTCAGGCCCTAAAGAATAACTTTTAGGATTATTGGCACTCAAAGGTCAGACGTGTAGAGAAGATATCGCAAATGCTGTAATTGAGTGTATGGATAAACATCATATTCCCCTCGATGAGAAATTGTGTCGATTTCAACAAATGGGGCCAAAAGTATGACCGGCTTAAGAAAAAGGTTTGTTGCTATTTTGAAAGAAAAAATAAAGCACGAGATACTTGTTTACCATTGTATCATTCACTAAGAAGCGCTTTGTGCGTAAACATTTCCGGGTGAAATTTATAAAGTTATGAAATTAGTGATTACCATCAACAACCCCCATTTTAGCTAAAGCTCTTAATCATCGCCAATTCAAAGAATTTTCATTTGAAATGGAGAGTGAGTACGCTGCTCTTCAGCTTCATAATAAGGTACGTTGGTTGAGGGAACGTTTTAAAACGTTTCGCGTCCCTTTTTCCGGAAATTAAAACATTTCTTCTTGAGAAGGGCGTTCACTATCCAGAGCTAACAGACGATCAGTGGATCCAAAACTTTTATTTAATGGCAGACGTTACGTCTCATTTAAATCAGCTGAATCGTAAACTACAAGGGAAAGGAAACTTAATTTTTCGATATTAGAAGTAATAACATTCAAAAACAAATTATCCATTTTTGCTCAGGATTTTGAAAGGGAAACATTATTTCACTTTCCGAGCCTGCTGAAGCATCACCAAGAAAATAATTCCTTTATTAATAAACACCATTTTAAAACAATAATTTTAAGTATGAGGGAAGCATTTCTCAGCAGGTTTCAGAAATTTAAAAACAGCAGAGCAACTTTAGTATTTGTCAAAAATCCTCTTAATGCTACGATAACCGAGTTGAAATTTTCTCCTTTTGAAATTGACATTGGTAGCTTTGAAATACATTTGCTGGATTTAAAAAACAAGGAGATATGGCGCTCTAAATTCGAACGTCTTTGTGTTGAACTGGAAATATTGGAGAAGAAAAAATGTGATCTTCGTTCACAACACAAGTGATCTGCTTTGAATGACCTGGAGAAGGAAGACATGATCATTTTCAACGCTTAGAATAATATTTCTGACTTACGATCAGCTAAAAAAGCTCACGTTTGCTGTTCTTTCTCTTTTCGGTCCTACATATATATGCGAACAATCTTTTTCAAGCAGGAACATTATCAAGAGTCAACTGAGAAGTCGTCCTATTGATGAGAACTTGGAATTATGTCTAAAATTAAAAACAACAACATACAAACCTGACTTACACAAACTTTTCAAGGAGATGCAAGCACATTGTTCGCATTAATAAATATTTATTAAGTATGAAATTTAGTTTATATATATATATATATATATATTTAATGTACTACTTATTTAGTGTAATAAAAGTTTACTAAACAAGCAGATTTGGCTCCCAATTTTTTTTAAAATTGTTGTAATGTTAATATTTGGCTCTTTGGCTAATAAGTTTGCCGACCACTGGTGTAAAATACCGATTGCACGTAGGAATGCAAACAGATTTGGATGGGGATTTTCCCCAACCATATCAGATAAAGATAAAATTGATGTACGAAAAAAATGATGCGATGATGATTAAAAACTAGACAATCTATTAAAATGGACTTAACAAGAAGGACATTCTGGGGCATTCTCACCCAATAAAAGATGCCTGAGCGTAAGACGAGTATGACCATTGCAAAGCCGAGTCAGCTTAACATCGGTTCTTCGCATCGTCTTTACAGACCAAGCTCCAATGACAGGTTTCACGCAGTGCAGTTTGTTATTAGTCTGTGAATTCCATAATTCCTGCCAAGCACTATCAATATGATACTGGATGACGCTCTTCATGTCACAAAGGGGAGCTGTTAGCGGCAAGTCTGTTGTTGCCGACCGAACCGCGATGTCCGCTTGCTCTTTGCCTTTAATAACCACGTTGCTTGGTATCCAGAAAAACTGTATATCACAACCCTTGCCATGCAGTCCACTCGTAATGTCTATTATACCACACACCACAGGATGACACCTATCGTTGTAGTTCTCTAGCGCTTCTAAGACACTCAAGCTATCAGTATAGATACATTATTTACGAGATGTTTTGGGGTCAATTAATTGAAATGCGCGATACAAGGTGATGGCTTTGGCAGTGAAAATACTGCAACAATTATCGAGCCGATAACCACACATATTATCTTCCATAACGATTCCACACCCAACGTAATCTTTTCATTTCGAACCATCTGTGTAGATGGGATAATAATCACTATACTGACTCCGATGGTAAGCAAAGATGCGTTGAAAAGCGACTGGTGCTATGGCGGATTTATTGTATGCAGCGAAAGGCTTGATATAATGGAAACATGTATTCCATGGTTGGAACTGCAAAATGTTTCTTTGGTGGATATCCACATCAGGTAAGTTGAGCTCGGATAACAGAAGCTTTGTCCTTTCCATAAATGGTCGTATGTTATGTGACCGAGTATCATAAATTCTCTTCATGCCAGTGGACAAATTTACATTTTTCAGTAGATGTGAGGGCAGAGACAATATCTTAAAATAATAAGCGAGAGCTAGCTTTTTTCGTCTAAGGTCTAGAGAAAGTTGGTTGCAAGTGACGTAGAGACTTTGTACCGGCGATGTGCGAAACGCATGAGAGCAGATTCTCAATGCTGCGTGATGGACTGGGTCAAGTTTTTTAAACGTAGAGTCGCGAGCAGATCCGTATACAACAGAACCATAATCGATCCGGGAAAGTACGATGGATTGATATATTCGGAGCAGAGATGTCCGATCCGCACCCCTAAGAGGTGTTCAATAGAACCTTCAAGATGTTGAAGGACTTTTCACACTTCCGCCGCAGATGTAAAATATGCGGAAGGAAAGTGAGTCGGTGGTCGAATATTACTCCGAGAAATCGCACTTCGGGAACTACTGGAATATGTGTTTCACGGATGCATATTGCAGGGTCGGGATGAAGACCCCATTTCCGGCAGAAGTGTACGCAGCAACTTTTACTGGCAGAAATACTGTGACCATTCATGTCACACCATTTAACTAGCTTGTTAACGGAATTTTGTAATTGCCGCTCTATCAAACGCATGTCCGAGCCTTTACAATTTATCTGTAGATCGTCTACATATAACGAAGCCTGTATAGAGAGGGCTAAAATATAGATAATACGGGTGAAATATGACAGATGAAAAAGGTGACACTTAAAATACTCCCCTGAGGTACTCCCTCAGCTTGAATAAAAGATGGGGATACAGTGTCACCTAAGCGAACTTTAAACTTTCGGGAAGCTAAAAAATTTTGTATGAAGCAAGGCAAATTGCCTTTAAGCCCGTAAACACATAGAGTTCGAAGGATCCCATAGCGCCAAGTACGATACGCCTTCTCGATGTCAATGAAAATAGAGACAAGATGGTTCCTCCGGACAAAAGTGTTTCTAATTTTGCTTTCCAGGGAGAGGATATTGTCGAGGGTGGATCGTCCTTTGCGGAAACCACTCTGAAATAGAGGAATACATTGGTTCTTCTCCAGCTGATAAATGAAACGAGCATTGACCATACGTTCCAGAGTCTTACAAAGGCAGTTCGTGAGTGCTACTGGTCGATCGCTGAGAGGGGATTTTAGATCTTTTCCAGGTCTTAGGATAGGTATTACTATGGCCTCTTGCCATGCACAAGGATACACCTGCTCCCTCCAGATTCGATTGAATAGGTAAAGATATAGTAGTGAATCCTCGTTTAAGTGACGAAGCATTTTGTACGAAATTCCATCAGGTCCTGGACTAGTATTGTGGGCCGATGATAGGGCCCTCTTCAATTCCCACATGTAAAAGTCAAAATTATAAGGTAGAAATTGTCGGCACCTGAAGTTGATAGGTGTACGCTCTGAACGATTTTTAGTCGCTAGAAATGTAGCGCTATAAGAATTGGAGCTTGACACACTAGCGAATGTTTCGCCAATCAAGTTGGTTACATCATTCGGTGACGAATAAACAGCAGTCGAAGAGTTTCCAGTATCGGAAAGGTAAAATCACGATAGAGACCCCCATTCTCTGCTTTTACTTTTCTCCACAACTGTTAACTCGTAGTTGACGATGTGATCAAAGATTTGTACTGAATCCAAAAATCTCTCTGACTTTGATGTCGTATTCTACGAGCTGACGATTTTGCACGTTTAAAGGCTATGAGATTAATAGTAGTGGGGTACCTCCTGAAAATACCCCAAGCTCTCCTTTGCTCCTTTTTGGCTTGATGACAGGCAGAATTCCACCTTGGTTTGTACAGCTTCTGATGAGAGTTCGATGTCTTAGGAATTGCTGCATCGGCAGCCTTCATAATAACATCGGTGACATTGAGAACGCCATCGTCAACTTCCCTGCACAGAACCAATTCGTCGGTTATAACCGCTTATCGTGTGAATTTATCTCAATTAGCGCGATGGAAATTATAAGAGGGAGGACGGTGTCTTGCCCTCGCGCCATTAACATGCGAGACAAGGAGAGGGAAATAATCACTGTTATGTAGATCGTTATCTACCTCAAAGTTCAACAACGGTACAAGACTTGGCGAACAGATGGCTAAATCAAGGGAGTGAAATGTCCTTGTGGATGCATGGAAATATGTTTTCTCATCGTTGTTGAGTAGACAGAGACAGTGATCAGAGATCAACTGTTCGATATGTCGCCCACGAGAGTTTGTACCATCATGTCCCCACAGAGGGCTATGTCCGTTAAAGTCACCGAGTAAAATAAATGGAGCAGGCAATTGATTGATTAAATTATTTAAATCCATTTGTTGTATAACATCATTAGGTGGTAAGTAGATACAGCAGACTGTGACTAGAGAATGGATGTGAATCCGTACGGCCACAGCTTGTAATGATGTGTGAAGTGTGACGACATTACTGGGATAAAGATGGGACGTGAAAAAGAATACTCCACCGGTTTTAGCAACGCGTTGCATTCTACATCCCGTCGTACACAATTGTAACCACGCACTCGTATCTTCATGGTACTCCTCAGAAAAGTCTCCTGAAGGGCAACGCATGCGGGTTGGTACTTGAATATTATGGATTTAAGGTCATGAAGACGAGAATCCTCAAACAACGGCAGTTCCAAGAAACAAAGGAGAACATTAATGTGCACTCACTCCTCTTTCGGAGCTAGATGTCGATGGGTCCGGAAGGCAGTCCATTAAAGCTTCATCATCGTCTAATGGATGCAAGTCCATCAGATCCTGCTCTAAGATTGGGTGGGACTTTTTGGACAGATTGGATAATTTCTTCGGGAGTTTTGGGGTGTTCAGTTCCCGAAGATGGGCCCTTCGGCTCTTGGATTTTTGGGGAAAATTGCTAGCCGTCCTTACAATTCCCTTATTTTTAATTTGGGATGAAGAATAGCCAGGTGATTTTGCATTTCCTTTCGTTTTAGTGGGTTTTGGAGATTCAGGGCATTCTTTAAATTCCTTTTTTTCAGTCAGTGCTGAGCTACTTTTCAGTTTTTTTCACAACATTTGCATAACTTACTCCAGAGACTGGCTTGCGTGAAGAAACAATACGCCGAGCCTCTAGCTAGAAAATTTTGTTTTTTTATTTTTAAGAGGACACGGTACGATTCAATTGATAAAAATCGGTCAAAGAATCAAATCTAATTTTTCTAGTCTAAATTATTTTTTATATACTTTTCTATAACCTCACAAAATTTGAAAACTCTAAACTTAAAAAACGTGGAATTATGATAGATTTAACATTCATTTTTATTCACATCCCTATGGCAAACCAAAACTTTAAACTGATTTGTCTCAGAAAGGTAAAATGACTAGTTTGTCTTCATTTAAAATGCTAAGGCTTTTTTTCTATTGTGCCTAATGCTTTGAATTTTTTTTTACCTATTGTTAATAGTACATGTAACAAAAGTTGGTATGCAGTTTTGAATCAAAGCAATACTTATTTTTTAAAAAATAATTGGTTAGAATTTACAAATTTTTTAAGGAATTTTCAATAAGGATTCATAAAAAGAGGTATTGTACAAATACCAATCATGTTATCGCAAAACCCATACCACCTTTTTTTAATCCTAGTTGGACGTACTTGTAAATCAAATTTCATGCGTGTACGTAAATTTTTGTAGGAGGAGTAGCATTTTAAAATCACTTCACAAATTTTAAGTTTTTTCCTTAAAAAATTAAATGGCTGACTTTTTATATGAAATTTTGAGCACAAAATCTGTTTTACATAGTATACATACATAGGAGGTAACCAAAAAAATTTTAAAAATTCTTAAATTAAAATTTTTTGCTTAAATCGTAAAGCTTAACGCTGTTATTTCTTTCTCCTTTAACCATTGAGGACAGGAGCGTGAATAAAATGGATGCTCATCCTTTCAATTGACGCATTGCTCCTTCTTGATGCAATCATTACTGTCGTGGCCTATTTCCCCAGAACGAGGGCAGGTAGGCTGGCCTCGACATACATTTTTCGAGTGGCCATATCGCTGGCATTGGACACAGCGTAGAGGGTTGGGTATATATTGTCGGACTGGGCAGTGAATATATGCAGCTTTTATGGACTGTGTGAGGTCCGGTGTTGAAAACGTCAGGATGAGGTGTTTTGTATTAATCACCTATTTTAATTAATTAATTACTTATTGTTTAATTAATTTATTTTGATAAAGCAATATGTTTAGAAGGGATGATACGAATAGCATTTCAACAATATTTTTAAAAGGTGATAAAACGACTGACATTTAATATTTCTTCTTACACACGTTTATTAGTTAGATAAATTCACACAAAAAAAGAATAAATGATAGTTTTAAAAACTAAAAAAAACAGGCTTTTATTGTAGATTGAACTAAAAAATGAAAAATAAATTATATTTTAAAAAAACTAAAAAACACGCTTTTATAGTGAATCGAACCAAAAAGTAAAAAAAAAAAATTCTTAATATAAGAATAAAGTGATTAACGAGAAAATTAATGTCATTGGGGTAAAAGCGGGCGTGCTTTGTGTTACATTTTTACACTAACTCAGCATTTCGGAATAGAACTAGTAAGAAATTATAACAAAATTAATATATAGCACCCACACGTTTCACGTCATTTCATTCTTATATTAAGAATTTCTTTTTCTTACTTTTTAGTTCAATTCGCTATAAAAGTGGGTTTTTCAGTTTTTTTAAATTATAATTTATTATTGACAGTATTACAGAGTCCAATAACCGATCTAGTCCTATAAACCGATAAACTTTTTTTAGCTGTTGCAGATGTGACCAATAGGATAAAAAATAGCAGGCATGCTGTTATAACATCTGGAAAAATTATAAGCCAAAATAATTATATAAATTCAAATATGTTTCTCTGATTAAAAATAAATTATATATATATATATATATAAATCCACAATATATTTCTGAATGCAATTCAGCTTTCTCAAAACATTATTACAGGGTGAGAACCTGTATTGGACTTCATCATAGTAGATTACTAGAAATCGCTACTTTTAATATAAAGACCTATAAAGGCTTTTATATTAAAAATAGCTATTTCTACTAATCTAACAAAAGCGTTATATACCAGTAAACGTGAATAACTTAATATATTGTTACTTCACAAATATAACTAATTCATTCCTATCTTGAGGCAATATGTATATGTTCTTCCTTTTATTTTAATTATTTACTGAAACTGTGTAAAT
Source organism: Trichonephila inaurata madagascariensis (assembly GCA_019973955.1). NCBI lineage: Eukaryota > Metazoa > Arthropoda > Arachnida > Araneae > Nephilidae > Trichonephila > Trichonephila inaurata. The sequence continues at coordinate 23,065 of BMAV01002417.1, read as the reverse complement.
TTAAAATTCTTGATAAATTTATGCAATTTTTTAAAAAACACTTTCTTAATTACATATTACATGGCTTTAAAAGAAACTGGAACTTATATATGTGTAATTTCCTTTTTACTATACAAATATGGTATTTATTTTGCGTATTTTTACACAGTGTTTTATGTACGTTTCAACTATGAGAAAATAAAATCGGATATATTACAAACTCTATATGATACAGTATAATAATCACTCAAATATCATTCAGTTTCGAATAATATTTTTCAATAGTATTCCACCTCTTCCAAATACTGTCTCATAGCAACCAGAGGACGTTTTGGAAGTGGCATTTTCGCAACTGAAAAAAATTAGTGAAAACATGTAAAAAGTCTCTAAGTAGTATAACTATGTATAAAAACATATCTTGTATATCTTGAAATGTGTGTGTGTGTGAATCTTAGTTAACTGTGAATGCACTCAGCGTAAACAGAAATGATTTTAGTAGGGAAATTTGAAGGTACCATTTCAGACTAAAAGAATTGGTTGTGATCAAAAATATGTTTAATGAATTAAATTTATAAGAATTGAAAACTGTGTGAAACTCTACAATCTAAGCTCAGAAAATTTCAAATATCTTAAAACCTAATTGGTTACCAGATTTGGAGTTTGAGGGCAAGCATCCTTATTATATGTGAGCCACAGGGGTAGCATTAAATTTAGTTATACTATTTGCCTTATGTACTTCATCAAAATATTTTAACACAAGTACAAATTATAAAATTTTTATTTATTTAGATTCTAGTTATGAAAAATTTCTGTTATTAACAAAAAACAACAACAAAAAAAAAATGAAAAATATGGAAAAAAAAAATTAAGAAAAATGTAAAGAGCTTCTTCTTTATTACATAATACTGATTTTCGTTTAAAAAAAACATTAAAACACTACACAATAATTTTCACCTCTCGTTGTTGCCTTTTTCATCCTCTTATGATAACAAAGAATGTTTTGAGCAATAAAATATAAAAAAATACGAATTGTATTTTATACATACGGGCTTTTTATATATATGCAGATTGAAAATAACATAATCATTATCCTTTCGATTAATTTACTCTAATACAGCAAAGGGCTGTTGACTGTTCCTGAAAAATGGGAACGAAATTCAGATATTTACTAATAACTCAACTTCTGAGATCAACGTAGAAATCTAGTATAGTTTTTAAAATATCAATTAAAACGTGGACTAAAACTTAAAATTAGCCCATGAATATTTGCCTGGTACTTAAAATTATATGAAGAATTTGTAAACCCCAAAAACGGTTACGTAAATAAAACAAAAGCGTCTCTGATTTAAAACAAATTAAGAAATGTAATACATTTCTGTGAAAACAGTTCAACTCTCTTCTCAAAACGTTATTACGGGGTGAGAACCTGTGTTCTATTTTCGCTCATATTTTTAGCAGTTCACCACGCAAAGAATCAACATAAACAATGGAATTAACGGAGCGAAATGAAACAATTTTAAAAATGTCTTACTGTGAAGCTGTTAGAATAACTACTTATGAAAGCGTATTTTCGACAAAGAATTGCGCACCACAGGATAGCTATTATACGGGCCAATTAATTAGTGACTGGGAGAGTGACAGCAGGGCCGGCTCTAGCAGTTTTGCCGCCCGGACAAAAATAGAAAATGCCGCCTCTCTCTCTCTCTCTCTCTCTATATATATATATATATATATAGGTCAATTCTCTAATAACAAGAGATCACATCCAAACAATAAACTCGACAAACACATAGACAGCAGGAAAATCACACAATGAAGGACAAAAGAGTAATCGAGATAATAAATATAAAATGGATGCTGCAGTGCCATGAACAATACTGACTTAGGACAGTTAGTATATAAAAATTAATTTATATAAAAGTGGGGTTGAACATGTTTTTTGGCCAGCCAACCTTCCCCCTTTATTTGTAAATAACACTGAGCAAAAACCAATAGGAAATAATGGATAGAAATATCTAAATCCATTACAAGATAGAGGTAACTTACCTAAAAATTGCACTTACAGATGCAAAGCCCGCGCTAAATCTGAGTGGAAACATTCAATTTGTTGCCAGATTCTATACCCTAATACAGATTTAAATCAAAAGAGTGGCTGAAATGTAGCACTTAACAATAGATTACAAATGGAAATAAAAATTAAAAATAGTTGCATATTATAGCATAACTATAATAACACCAGAGTAAATATGAATAAAATAATAGTAAGTAATTTCTAATCTAATATTAGACTATGGAGATAACTATATCAAAATATTTGTTTATAGTAATAAGCTATTATCAATCTCATAATTTTAATTCTAACTATTTTGAATAGCTTTATTTATATAACTATTAATAAAATAAATTGGGTATTTCTGATTTAAGCAATATTTAGTAAAATGTGTATAGTTATTTATAATGTCTGATTTTTTTGACACAAGAAATTTATTACGTTGTATATAATTAATAACAATATTTCTGAATATAGAAACATGTACATTACTCTCCCAATGAGGAACTTTTATAATATTGAAATTAAATTCTTCTCTTTTATCATAAATATTAGAAACTATTACATTTTCATATAATTTGACATGTATGTCAAGAAAATTTGCTTCATTGTTGTTATTATTTGTCTGTATTAAATTAAGATATTGTGGATAAAAATTAATGTTACGTATAAAATTGGCTTGTTTGCCAAAGATGATTATATCATCTATATAACGATAAATATAAAATTTAGAATTATTAATGGCATAATAAATATAATAATGTAAGTATAAATTGGCAAGACAGTTGCTCGCAGGGCCACCTTGTGGCAATCCTTTAATCTGCTGATAATAGTTACCTTTATGATATATATAGTTCTCTTTAAGTACAAACCTAAGTAGTGAACCAAATCTATCATAATTAACATTATTAAATAAATTGTATTTATGTAAATTTACAAGAATATTAATCAAATCATCAATATTAATAGAGTTAAAGAGATCTTCAAAATCTAAACTATAGACTGAATAAATTTTTTTATCTTTCATTTTCTCAACAAGTGATTTGCTATTTTTAAGAATGGCTGAGGATATAAGGTTATTTATTGTTTCATGGAGAATTTTGCCTGTTTTGCTGATATATGTATTAAAACCATTTGTAACTGTCCTAAATTTAACTGGGTCTTTATGAAATTTGGGAGTTAGAAATATATGTGGAAATTTAAAATTATTATTAATTTGAATTTTTAACTTTTTATGAAAAGCCAAGATACGTTTATTTATTTCTCTATCAGAAACAGAAGACTTAATAAAAGCTGCATTATTATCGAAATAATTGTTGATCAATAAATTATAATAGTATTTACATATGAATGCAAAATTTCCTGGCACTTTATCAACATAAACTATAATAAATTTATTTTGTAAATTTTTAATCTGACTTTTAATATTATTAAAAAAGATTTTATTATCTATACCATAGTTATATTTATTAAGCTGCTTTGTAATTTTATCTTTGAATTCTGTGAATGCCTCTATAGGCATACTATATTTAATAGCTATTTTGTATATAAAATGCTCAATATCATTATATAACTGATTTTTGATAATTTTATTATTATTCGAAATCATTAATCTAAAACCAGTACCTTTATTCATAATATTTCTAAGATTATTGTCTTTTACAATATTGAGATCACCAGTAACAACATGCTTGTGATGTTGATCAATGAAATCTTTAAATTCACTACATTTACATATTAAGTTATCTTGCTTTATAGGCACATTATAGTTAAAAATTGATCTACCTATTTTTTTATTGTATTTAAAAGCTTTTTTAATAGTGATATTTTGTATTGGGAAAGATGACATGTGTTTTTTAAATATGTCAGAAAAATTAACATTATCATATGATTTATTCATATATAAAAGTGTACAGTATTCTATTTGATAATCCTTATTTACATTAACATTTATGTTATGTTTATGTTTCAAAAATTTATGAATGTCCTTAATAATGTGCAAAGCATGACAATCTTTAATTTTATTTGAAATTAGTACATCTTCTGTAATACATAATTCTGTCTTACTGAGTCCAAACATAAAAGATTTAATGTGTTTTATGTTAAAATTGTTATCAAAGCTATTACAAATATCTATAATACTATCTGAAAGGACTTTTTGGTCTCTACTTAATCTTTTAGTTCTAGCCCCTCTATTTTTTCTTTTATTAGATATTATATTAACCTTATTATTGTAGTAAAACTCTTGAGAATTTAGTTTGATTGCATTTAGAATATTTTTTCCTTGGTATAATACATTAAGTCCATAAGGATAAATTGCATTATAATATTTAATAAAGTAATTTTCCCACCATAATCTATCTTTAATATTAGGAACAACTTTAACAATATTGAGTGATACATGATCAAAACCATGTGTACTAAAGTGTCTTATTTCTATTTTATTTGAATTTTTACTACTATTAAAATATTTAGTATCTGATCTATGTTGATTAATTCTAATATTAATTTTATTTGATGTCTGTCCTATATATTTAAATTGGCATTTATTGCATGTCAATAAGTAAATACAGTTATATGTCTTACAGAAGGTAAATTTAGAATCCTCTTTGATTTGATCATTATGGATCATTTTACAAGTTTTACATCTTTTGTCGCCACATCTTTTGATATTATTTTAAGTATTAAAAGATTCAGAACAATTCGAAATTAAGGACATAATTACTTGTTATTATATCAAACGAGTGAAATATAAGAGAAGAAATCGTCAATTTCAGCAGGCCAATTTCTTCGAAAAATAGTTACTGATGGTGAGGATCACAAGCGTATGTTTTAACTAAAACTAACTATACTCAGGACTAAAATAAAACACCTCCTGTAACCTTCTATTTATCAGAACCTCTTATTACCCTTGTCCTCTTTTGGATAGCTGACACCGGACATCGTAAGGGTGAAAGGAATATCCGTTGTGACCTCACTCCGGAATGGCGAGAAATTTACAAGTGAAAGATGTGTATTAAATTTCATGCTTTAACGTATACTCCCGCCTCAAACCCTTCAAGTTTAAACACAAACGAAAACTGCCATTAAATATACATACAAAATAAAAAAAAATAAGATACGCTAAATGCTCTATACCAAATTCATACAACATAATATTTCAGAAAATATATATAATTCTTTGTAACAAAAAAAAGTATTTTTCAAATTCGATCCAAATGCCGCCCTTAAAATTTGCCGCCCCGGGCAGGGGTCCTGATTGTTCGGCTCTAGAGCCGCCCCTGGTGACAGAGATTTGATATGCTTATGGTGCTATTTTTTTCTCAGAAGGGGAAACAGCATTTGAACCCATGAATGTCCATTTAATCTTCTGGATGTTGCAAGATAAATAATCTATAGTCAATCAATCAATAAACTGAGGGATGTTGTGATTTGCAAGCAAATAACATTTCACTTATCCCATTCTTAATATATATTATCAGTATTTTACTTCAAACGAGATCTTTCTGACCAGCAGCTTTGAATAGAAATTTTTTATAGATACCTTTCCCAGTCTATACAAATCCTTGTGTATTCTCTTTATTTTGAACAAAACAATATCATATAAAGGTTTCAGAAATAAGATGTGGAAGCACGGAGAAATTTTAACCGTTTCAAGCCAGAGAGTGACAGTTGATTTTATTAACTTAAAAGAGTTGGTAAGACTGTCACAAGATCTCTTCATTCTTCTTCTCTTCTCATTAAAAATCTCTCTGTCTCAATAATCCTCTGTTAATAAGACTGTTAATAACATTTTACAACTTTTTGCTTATATACGTCCGGGGCCCCTGTATCTTTGGAGCCCCGTATCATTGATACGGCGGTAGCTACGCCCCTGAATCAGATCAAAACCTAAAGGAGTATCAAGACGCAGCCAAAAAATTAAATCCTAGAGTAGGAAAAGAATTTAGCGATGTGAACAAGAGTTATTTCAAAATTTGCAGATAAATCCACAGAAAAAACTGTATACGGAACTGAAAAATTTAAAAGAGACACGCTTATTGTTGCGTTAGATAAACTACTCTTTGATTTAAATAGAAGCTAAGTATATGCAGAATACAGTAAGAAATTTAAATTTTTGATGGATTTGCGCGATCAAAGTAAGGAGAACGTCGACCTGGAGAGTGATTGATTACTACTCAGATTGACCATTGATTACTACTCAGATGACGTAGATCAACATTTAGTAAATGAAGGTTTTGAATTTCAAGCTTATCCAAAACAAACTGAGCTAGAGTCCTATACTTGCAGTGATATGTTCAATTTAACTTTTCATAAGCTTCTTTTCAATTGTTGACGTTTTTCCAAATTTGTATACCATTTTTTTAAAGTATCCGACTACGTTCGGAGCCGTGATTTTAAAAAGGCGCATAAATGGATAATTTTCATGATATTTAGTGTCACTTAGATTAGAATACATGTATAAAATTGTTTTAAGGACATTTTGTCAGAAAAAACTATTTAAATACAATATTTCGGCAAAGAAATTAACTTAGAATAACCTTTTTCAAAATGTTCTCCTTTTGTGAAAATTGCTTCTATTATAATAATATTTTGCCTGTATACTGCTCAGAACTGTGTACAGAGGCTCAACTATGATTTTTGAAAAATTCACATTATTTTCAGAGTTACAACCATTTGAAATAAATATCGGCGTTTTTTTTTTCTTTAAATTTCTCCCCTCTGTTGTCGTAAAACATGGATAAACCCAGTTCTTATATATTTCAAAAATTCTAGTTGAGTCTCTGTACAGAGGTCTGAGCTATATACAGGCAAAATATTATTATAATAGAAGCATTTTTCACAAAAGGAGAATATTTTGAAAATGGGTCATTCTATGTCAATTTTTTGTCAAAATATTGCTCTTAAATAATTTTCTTTTGTAATAACATTCTTAAAACACTTTCTAATCTAAGTGACACTAAATATCATAAATATTATCCATTTATACGCTTTTGCAAAATCACGGTTCGGAACGTATTCAGATACCTTAAAGGAGATTTAAATCAGTCTTTAAAAATGTTTTAGGAATCGGAAAACATTGAGGTAGAGCGAACTAAAAATAAAGAAGCCATTTTCTGTGAGGATAATTTCCTAAAAACACATTCTAGATATGTTGAGGGTCGGTACGTGGTTAAAATGCCCCTTAAAAACGACCCAAATTGCTTAGGTGAGTCAAGGGACATCGCTGTAAGACGATTGAATGCGCTGTGGACTCAATCAATCAGAGATCTTCAATACCTAAAGTTGTATAGAGACTTTTTTTATACATGAGTGTGAACAACTTGGTCACATGAAAGAGGTTGTCTCAGAGAATGACAACTCGGATATCCCCTATTATATGCCACACCATGGCATTCTTCTGCTAGAAAACAGCACAACGAAGTTGAGGGTAGTTTTTAAAGCTACCAATCCTACAAGTAATGGGTTATCGTTGAATTCCATGCAATATAATAGAGGACTGATTCAAAATGACGTTTAAAATTATGATTAAATTTAGAGAGCATCCTTATGCCTTTATTGCAGATGTGAAAATGATGTACCGTATGATGCTCATCCATGAGAGCCAACAGCCGTTGCTCAGAATTTTGTGGGAAGGAAGTCCAGAGGATCCGGTGGAAACCTTTGAGATAAAAACAATGATATATGGCACGGTGAGCGCTCCCTTGTGAGCAACTTGCACCTGAATTTTCTCTCTCCTCGTCTTGCCTACCTAAGAGTGTGTGAGGAATGAAAGCTGAACCAGAGAATTCCATAATCACAATTATTTATTTAGTCAAACAACTTAACTAACAACAATCTGTTCTCTAAGTGACTGTCTAATGAGTAGTTATGATTATTTAAGCAAATATGCGGGACCAATTTATTTAGTTCAACCTAATCTATCTTTGATTCCTAACCTCAAATCTACTAATTCAACACAATGGCGAAACACCATTCTTAATCTTTGTATGCGAAAGTAAACCTTATTCAGTCTCACCTGCGTAGCAATGTAGCTGTTCCTACCTCCTCCATTATTACCAAAACTTTGACTTTATATAGTCGAACTAATCTGAATATCACGGTTTCTTTTTGAGAGTGATGGCTGTAAATTAAACACGAATGCTAGCCCAAAGATTCCTCAAAAGGATTAGTGAGAGGACGCATATAGGTTCGTCACACCCTTTTTAGCAACGAGAACTTTTCTGCAGTTATCAAGAGAAGAAGATAAGAGCTTTCCTTTGGCTGCACCTGTTCTTAGAGAAAATTTTTATATAGGCGACGTTTTTTGCGGCATAGCGTCTTTAATGGAAGCCAAGGCCTTGAGGAATCAACTTTCCGGCAATGGAGGAATGCAATTGCACAAGTGGGGGAGCAGCCATCCTGAACTGGCTTCAAACATCATAGGGGATTATGAGTTCTAGAATCCAATTGAAACCAAGACGTTGGAAGTGTCCTGGAAGTCACAAGAGAACTGTTTTATTTTCAAAATCGCAGGTGAATTAAAAGACTCCTACACCAAGAGATGTGTCCTTTCGACAATAGCTAGACTTTTCGATCCATAAGACTAATGAATCCGGTGGTCGCAAGGGACAAGATCTTTATGCAGAATCTTTGGAGTCTTCAAATCGACTGGATCGACGAGTTGCCTTCTGAGAGAGCCAATGAGTGGCATCGTTTCCTTGAGGACTTCAACAGTGTAAGCAGAAAATGTATTGTGCATCCTCAAGCGACAAGGGTGGAGCTTCATGTCTTTGCTGATGCTTCAGAGAAATGTTACGGCGCGGTAATATATTGCCGTTATCAATCGCCAAATGGCGCAACAAAAGTGAAGCTTGTAACAAGTAAACACAGAGTAGCACCTGTGAATAGTGTCACAATGCCGCGGGTCGAGCTGTGTGCCACCGTTCTTCTTGCAAATCAGATGAAAAGAATTGAGACTGTCTTACAAATGAAAACACCCCCATGTACCTGTGAAGTGACTCGACTATTGTCTTGGTGTGGATCTAGAAGGAGCCTAACACGTGCTTAAAACCTTCGTGGCAAATCAAGTTGCCAAAATCTAACATCTGACTGACGCAGAGCAGTGGCATCATGTTTCTTCAGAACAGAACCCAGCTGACCTGGTATCCAGAGGTCTCGACCCGTCGAGTCTGCACAACAACTCTTTGTTTTGGAATGGACCAACGTTTTCAGCAACGAAAGATTATCCGGAAAGGGATATCCTTTCATCAGTGACTGATAGTGATGAATTTAACTGTGAATTAAAAAGGAACCCAACACACTGTGTTAATTTAAGTGTGACCAAGTCAACATTAATAACTCTGACCTGTCAAACATAAGTAATAAGTACACTAAAATAATTCGAATGTTAAGTTTTATTTTTAGGCTCATTGGAAATTGCAGAGGAGAAAAAAGGAGAGGACCTTTAGATGTACAGGAGATCAACCGAGCGGAGATCACCTTAATCAAGATTTTGAAATTACAGGAGCTCAAAGGGGATAGAAGGAGTTTGAAGGAAAATAATAGAGTGTCTACAGAAAGTCTAATAAAAAGTTTAAGTCCTTTCTTATACCAAGATGGTGTTTTGAAAGTTGGTGGTAGACTTTGTAAAATAGTAATTTGAACTTTGAATGCAAATTTCTTATATTATTACCTTGCAACCATAAATTAACGAATTTAATTGTACAATATTTTTACTTAAAATAATTTCATCTAGGTCCGCAGGCCTTACTATATCAAGTGAGTAAGAGAATTTGGCCTCTTAGAGGACGTAATGTATGCAGGAAAATAGTACATGATTGTCTTGTATGTTTTAAAGTGAAACCTATAACTTGTGAACAAATAATGGGCAATTTGCCTAAAGAAAGAGTTAGGGAAAATATTCCTTTTGGTTGCAGCGGCGTTGACTTTATTGGAACTTTTTGGATCTAGAGCAACAAACAGCGTAAATGTAGTTTGTGTAAGACATACGTTTCAATTTTTGTATGTTTTGTCACTAAAGCTGTACATTTTGAGTTAGTGTCAGATTTAACACAACTCAGGCATTTCTTACCTCATTAAAGAGATTTATTGCTAGAAGACCCTCTCTGATATTTTCTGATAATGGTAAAACAGTTATAGGAGCTAACGCCGAACTCAAAAGACTGTACAAGTTGGCGATAAATCATGATCTTGAAGTGGCTAGTTTCTTAGCAGATGAAAATATAAATTGGAAATTTCTCCCTCACAGAGCACCAAATTTTGGCGGCTTATGTGAAGCGAAAAAAGGGCAGGCAATTCTAGGTTGACTTATGAGTAGTTTTTAACCATTATGACTCAAATTGAGGGAATTTTGATTTCCCGTCTTCTCACCCCTTTGTCAACGGATGTAGATGATTTGTCGGTTTTGACCCCGGCACACTTTTTGATTGGAAAACCAATTACTTCCATTAGTGAGCCAAATATAATACATATAGAAACTAATTGATTAAACATATATCAGAGATTAACGAAAATTGTGCAGTCTATATGGAAAAGATGGAGTAATAACTACTTAAGTAATCTCCAACACAGATCTAAGTGGAAATTTGAAAAAAACAACGCAAGAGTGGGTGATTTAGTCCTTATTAAAGAGGATAACTTAGCAGTCAATAAATGGCTAATGGGCAGATTGATCGAAGTATTTCCTGAAAAGGAAAATAGAATTACAGTTGTAACGATCAAGAGACAGAATGGGGTGTAGTCAAAAGACCTATTTCAAAAATTTCTCTCTTGCTCATGAGAGAATGGATTTCTTTCGCTTGTGTGTGTTACAAGATTTTATTTATTTTTAGGTTGTTGTAATTAACCTTTTAGTACATTGTGCTTATTTTTAATGAATGATTTCTGATTTATATTTATCTTAATTGTGTTCAATTTTTAACATAACAATATTGTAAAAAGCCATGAAACATTGAATTTTGTAACATTGCAATGTTTGCGCAAGCCCAACTGCGCTGCCTGAACTGCGCATGCCCAGCAATTACGATATGTATGTAAAAGCAAGTTGTGTGAAATAAATATATATATAGTCCACAAGAGACTGTGTTAATTGAGTAATGAGTTTTAACTAAGCTATCGATAAACGAGTGAGCCATAAACAGACTGTATTTTAAAATTAAAATTCGATTGTGGAATAAACACGGTATTTCCGTCTCCACGGATTTATTGTAAAATAAGTTAAAAAAATAGTTTCAAAATGTTTGAACTTTTATAAAGCTATTAAAAATGTTCATTTTAAAATTATATAACTGTTGTTACATTCATATTAATAAATTAATATGTGTAGTTGTTATTTTAAGAGAGAGTATTAAAAGATACACACAATTATATATAAAAAAAATTTTATATGCTATTTACTTTTGTTTATGAAACTCTGACAAATTTTTCTGTCATCTTTTATTAGTTAGTGAATATAATATCAATCACGTGTTAATACGCAGTTTCAAGTTCTGTCTGAACAATCTGCAAACTCTATTACTTCATTCTTTTCTGGCAAAGTATTTTTCCGTCTCACCGGCGCAAGCGATAAAGTCACCAAAAATGATACAACCGACGTCAAACGGAAAATTCCCTCTGGTAATCTTTTACCATCACATTTTCAAAATAACTCACGGCTTTTCTTATCAGAAAGTCTTTTTTATAATACAACAAAAAGAAGATGAAAAACCAATGAGAACTAACATTTAATCACATTTTTCTCATCTGCATATTGTGTGTTGTCGCCAATAAAGTCTGCTTGGCGAGATTTGCAACGGCGAAACGGAAAAGTACTGAAATTTTTTCCTTAAAAACAAAACATCAACAAATTAACTCCGGGTAAACGTAAAAGAAAGATCAAGTTCATAGAGTAGAGAAATAAAAGATTGAAGATAGAGAGCCAGCCTTCTCTATAAAGGGGCTTAAATGCAAAAACACATTATGGGCCCTAAATGTTTTGTTAAGTAAAAAAAGAAAAAAGAAATTACAAACACGAGCATCTATATTACCAATTGATTGATTGATTGAATGAATATTAACGTCGCACTTTTCAGCTACGCGAGGGCTTTTGGCGACGGACCACGTAATTTTGAACCATGGTCAAGTGACGTGGACGACACCTGAGCTGGCACCCCCCTCTCCTAACTACCACACCAACGGGAGGACGTTTCAGCTCTCGACAGATTTAACGTGCATCGCTGCCCTACACGGCGGGTCTTTAGTGGTAATGGGCTCGAACTCGTGACAAGGCAAGCCACGATCCGATACCTATACCACTCGGCTACCGCGGCCATTATGTCTTACCAAAGCAGGTTTATTTAGTACGTGATTTTGTTTTTGCTAATACGTTAATTATTTAGAAAAATTATACTTTTTTTATTTTAATTTCTTCTTCGATGCTTAATATAGCAAGTGCATATAAGCGTTCTACACATATGTTTGATCGAAGATAATAATTTATTACTTTTAATGTACAGGAAAAACACACAGCACTTCAGTGCCAGTTAAAGTTCATTTCGAGCCTGGGTGCAAAAAATCTACTGGCCCCCTTGGCAATAACGGGTCGAAATTTATAACCAAAAATCTGGCCAAGTCCAGCTAATCCGGGTCCCTGGGTGCCCGCCCCAAGCGCCCAGTGGATAAACCAGCACTGCAGCACTTGTTATGGTAACTGGCAAAGTTAATAAAAATTTTAAGCAGTTTGATACATTTAGAGATAACTCATAATTATTATTGCAATAATTCTCTTGTGTGTGTGCCTTAAGTATACTCATTCCTTTTATTTAAAATCAAATCCCACATTACTAGTCATTATCCTGGGTTATGTTTTCATCAACATCTCTGATAGAAAAGTTTCTGGTACATTTTTATAATTTATGTTTTACTGAGGTTTCTGTACCAGGGATTAAAATTTGAAATTAGAAATAATATTTGGTATACTTTAAAATCAGTCATCTGTTGGTACAGAAGTAGGATCAATTACAGTGTTAGAAAATGACATCTAAACTCCACTTTCGGGTTTTCTGTAACTTCATCTTCTGCTATTTCGGAATATAATATTTTTCTTTATATCGAATTCATTTTTCAGGAAAGCATTCAAATATATTTATAATGTGTGTTATCACTTTTGCTTCGTCTAAAAATGTGTAAAATTTCGTTTTTAAATTTTAGATTTCAGTTTTATCTTTCATTTATCCAAAAGCTAAGAACAATTGTTTTTGCTTGAAATAATTTATTGATAGTGCTAATTTGTGGATATAATATTAAAAAAAAACTACATTACTAAACTTAAAATAAAAGGCTTTTTTTTTTTATCGAATCCAATGGACTTTTAGCTTCGGATACCGATGTATTATCATTACTTACATCGAAAAATTCTTTTCAGTCGTTACAAGTTAGTTCAAACTGTGTATACGCACTGATTTAGCCAAATCTATTTTGGTTTCCCTACAAAAGTCATATAACGGTTTAAGAGTAATGTTTAAATGCTTTTATAGAACTTTCCAGCTTTTTTTGTAGATGAAGAAAATAAATGATATGAACGCTGCAAATTCCCAACAATTTTTTTTACAATATATATTGTTGTAAATGGCATCGCAAATTAATAAATTAAAAGAGTGGGATAAGCAAAAATATACAAATTGCATGAGGGCTTAGAACAATTATTCTAGTTAAGGAGTTGGCAACCTTGTAGCTGTGGTGGGTTAAACCAATGTACCAATATGATTCAGGATGCCAAACAGAAAAAAAAAAAACATTTGAAACAATTCGATTCTCATGGCAATGTATGCAGATGTAGGGAAACACGAGTTCGAGCCCAGTACCACTAAAGACCCGCCGTGTAGGGCAGCGATGCACGTTAAATCTGTCGAGAGCTGAAACATCCTCCCGTTGGTGTGGTGTGGTAGTTAGGAGAGGGGGCCATCTCAGGTGTCGTCCACGTCACTTGACCATGGTTCAAAATTACGTGGTCCGTCGCCAAAAGCCCTCGTGTAGCTGAACAGTGCGACGCTAATATTCAATCAATCAATCAATCAGATGTAGGGAACAGAGGAAAGAATACAGGTTAAAATTTTATTATATTGACGCTTAAAACCTATCTAAGTGAGCGACTCTGTGGCGCAATCGGCTAGAGCATTCGGCAGATACCTGAAAGGCTCCCGGTTCGAATCCCGGCACAAGCGTTGCAGGACAATGAATTATTATTTAACTTATTTAATTATTACTTTAATTTCTAATACCTTCTAGATGTTTCTTTACTTTGCTGGAACGGAGTTCCAGAACATTCCATTATGCTATAAAAGAGCCAAGAGCTAGACAAGATATAGTCAGTTCTTGGTTTTGTAACCTAGAATGCTTCATCAATAAATACTTGGGATGAAATCAACACGTATCTGTCTTTCTTTCTACGTGACGATATATTAATTACACATCATTTAAAGTTACTCTTTAACAAAAAATAAATTATAGAGAGAGAGAGAGAGAGTTTTAAAAATACTAAAAAACACGCTTTGATAGTGAATCGAATTAAAAAGTAAAAAAAAAATAATTCTTAATATAAGAATAAAATAATTAACGAGAAAATTAATGGCATAGGGATAAAAACGTGGGGTGCTCTATATTAATTGTTATGATTTCCGAATATGTTATCCGAATTGTGTTATATATTCCGAAATGTTGAGTTAGTGTAAAAATGTAGTACCAAGCGCACCCCACGCTTTTACCACAATCACATTAATTTTCTCGTTAATAATTTTACTCTTATATATTAAGAATTATTTTTTTACTTTTTAATTCGATTCACTATAAAAGCGTGTTTCTTAGTTTTTTTAAAACTATAATTTATTTTTCATTTTTTAGTTCTATCTACAATAAAAGCATGCATTTTTAGTTTTTAAAACTATCATTTATCCTTTGTTAAATTTATCCTTGAGTTTGATATTTGGGGCCAGAATTATGTGGCTGCTGGAATTAGTCTTGCTTAATGGATATTAGTTAATGGAGTTAATGGATATTAATTAATCTTATGGATCTGAAGAATATTTATTCTCTCCGTTAACAGGGCCTCGGATTGCTATAATGTTAATTCGTATCATCACTTCTAAACGTATTGCTTCATAAAAATAAAAAAATAAAATTTAGTAGTTAGAACATGAAATAATTTTTATTCACATGCACGAGTCTTTTTTTTTTTATTTCCATTTTCAGAAAAACTACGCGCCCACCTACCCTACCTTTTTTCACATAAAGAACATTTTTTTTAAAAATTTTTATTAACCAGAAGCCTATTTTGCAGTTTTAGAGTTGCACCTTAATCTTTTAGCTGCTATATCTGGAATTAGTCGCGAAATCTAGAAATAGCACATGGAATTAGTCGCCAAATCTAAAAATGGTTTATGCAATTAATCGCCAAATATAGAAACGCGATATAATAAATTAGTCGCCAAGTCTAGAAATGGTATAATGAATTAGTCGCCAAATCTCGTAAATACTTAAAATTCTTAATTATTAAAATCCTGATCAGGACAATGAAACAAAATTATAAATTTATTGTATTGTCATGGGTCCTTGACAAGTGTGCGAAAAATTGAATTAGTCTGACCTTTTAAAGTAGGTAAAAATCGAGTTCAAAGATTCCATTACACATACAAGTGTAACTTATAAAAACGTGTTAATAAAATTAAACAAATGAAAATCTCCATCAGTGAAAGGTTTGCTGTTATTAAACAACATTTTTTTTTTATTTTAGGTTTGGTTCCAATTTCTTGATAGAAAAAATGTAATTTTGTTTTATATCCAGTAATATGTGTATAACATCACATTTCTAACTTTACGCGGTAACTATAGAGCAGTGTAGTGTACCACTCTCTCAGAATTATAATGCGTACCAAATCTGGCACTTGTGACATTATACCGACACAGCGACACACACAAGGAGGGGGGTCCTGGGGGTCCGGACTCCCCTTCCCAAAGCCCTTGATTTTTTTCCGATTGGTTATAATTCTAAGTATATGATACGAAAAATTTAATTAAATATTTGCTATTAATAATTAATTTTATTGATTAATGCTAATTATTTATTCAATAATTAGTTTTTTACTGTGTTTTGTTCCTGAGAATCGACAAAATCAAAAATAGCATGATACAAGAATGGTGAACTTTCAACCTCGGACCCCCCTCCCTTCGAAAAATTCCTGTGTGCGCTACTGTACCGACACATAGCAAATATTCAATGCAAATATTCGAATTGCAAAGATTCATTTATTCTCTCACTTTTATAATATTTGCATTACTCTAAAGAAAACTAGAACTTAAATGCAAGAAGACTAATATAAAACAGTTTGCATTAAAAAACAAAAATAGAATTTCGTCAGTCCTTTTTTTCGAAAGATCGTTATTAAAAACAAATTTTTTTAATTCAATGGTTCTTCTTTAAAACACTTGGTAAATGTTTTCTCAATAAACCTCGTGGTAAAATATTAAAAGATGCTGCCCATCTAAAGTTATTGCAAATACAACACACACAGAAAAATCTACTCACTAAACCAAGCCACCAAAGTAATGCATCAGTGCAACTATAAGCATATCGAAATCCATTCTCCGAATAAAAAATTATTTCTCTCTCTCGCGCGCGCGCGAAACCATTAAAAATAAGTTATTCTTTAATATGAGAGCACAAATGCTTTTTTAAACCATGTCGATTCTTATATTTTTTGCCACACGTTTTGCACACGTATGGTTTTTCTGTAGTGTGTTTAATATAATGCTGTTTTAGCTCAGCTTTCCGTTTAAATCCCTTATCACATTTTTCACACACATATGGCCTTTCTTTGGTATGAGTAGGATAATGTGCATTTAAATTCCCTTTATGAATAAACCCTTTTCCACACACATCGCACTTAAGTGGATATTCTCCGGAATGAATCCAATAATGCCTTTTTAAATCCCATTTGTATTTAAATCTCATTTCACAGATTTCACACACATGTTTCTTTGCTCCTTTACGGGTTGCAGGATCCTCCACGAGAATTGGTTTCACATTGAAGCTATTCTCTACTGCATTACACTCTTTATTCTTTTCTCCTGTATCACTTCGACGAAGAGAGGAGCTTGAATGTTCTTGGAATTTCTCTTCAACTGAACCACTTCTATTCGTCTGTTTATCCTTAGGATCGCATTCAATTGCATTCTTTATATTGCTTAACGATTGACCGGGAATGTTTTGCTCGCTTGGTGTTTCCTTTGAATGAACATTGGAATATTTTATAAGTGACGAATAAGATGCGAACATTTTATCTTGAGTGCGTTCGATCTGAGTTTTTAGAGTTGTATTCATATTCCTTTGCCAAGGACGCTTGTTATGCCCTTGTTTCGGCTTTTCGCAATCTATGTTCGATCTACCTACGAAATCTAAACTTTTTTGATTTTTCTTAGAGTATTTCTCAAGATTTAAATGAATTATGTTCGGTCTTCTGTGTGACGGTGGTGAAATCCGGCTCTTGGGTTCATTTTCATTTTTAACAGCTAATTCATTTGCTTTGACTTGTCGATTCATTTCATTGTTACAATATTCCTTTCGATTTATAGTAGCTGACACAGATTGTTGATTTGTACTAAAAATTGGATTCACTCCACAAATACTAAGTGGGAAAGAGCTCAATTCAGTTGACACTGAAGAAAGATTTGAACTGTTTTCTGCATTATTTTCACTTATTTGTCCAACTCCAAATGATGTAGATGGATGATTTAAATTGGGTTCTAGATTCTTTGGGTGTGTAGAATGCTGAACTTGGCTACAATATTCTAAGTTATTCAATCTCTGCCCCAATGCATCACTTTCATTTGGTGTTTCCTTGCACAATTGAATTTCGTAGTTTTTAAGAAAATCAACAACTAGACTTCTTTCTTCCTCAGAGTTGTCAGTCAACATACACTTATTCTCTTCTTCATTTAGATGTATATTTCCATTATTTCCTTCATTCGAAGTTTTAAATGAATTGAATGCGTTTGTGCACATCCAGACGTCGTTGTATACTTGCGTAAGCAATTGTTCATCATGAAACTTGCGTTCATGGTCAAGATAATGTTGAAAATCGGTGAAATCTAGATTGCAAGGATCGCATCTATATGCCATTGAAAAGAACCTTTTTCAACTTCGTAAGGGAAATTATTGTAACTTTTTTGCAAACTTCAATTGTGAGATTGAAAACCTTTCAAAATAACCATAACAAATCTCCAAAAGTACGAATATTAAAATGGAGATTGATGAATATTAAATTAACTCTTTGTTCTTTCTTGACTTATAGAGATACATTGATTGGTTGATGGAAATGCTTCAAACTGGATTGGTTGATTTTTTTTTTCCTACTGGAATGTCATAGAACGAGATATTGAACACAAATATGTACTTAACGTATAATAATAAGATGACCAATCGTCCTCCTTTAGGGAGGATAGTTCTCCTTTTATAGTTTCTGTCATTCCTCTAAAAGTGTCTTCCTTTTCAATATTTTAAAACTGATCTGTTAATCTCTGTATTCAGAGATGAACCAAACATGTTTCCAAAATGTCGAAGAATGGTCTGAAATAAATATCACAGGAAATAATAGTTTTCAATGGTATTTTTTGACTTGGTCTCAAGTAAAGTCGGCAGATATAGAAAATTACGTTGAGTTTTTATAGAAAGAAATGCCTGATATTAAAATCGATGACAATTGTGTCTGTTTGAAGTTGAAAGAAGACTGAATGTACATTTAAATTCTAATAAATTAGAACAAAATTGGAAAATCAACATGCTGAGAAATTGGTAAAAGATGAATGAAATTACTTAAGCCATTTCAAAAATGGACACATTTCATATGAAAATGTAGTTATTCTTGTTGAATTTGCGTTGTGCTGCCCTGGAACTAATGCACCAGTTGAAAGAGTTTTTTTCAGTTGGTATGATTTTTGTGAAAAGACTAGTGAGAAATCAAAATTGAATGTTAATATTTTAACTACAGTGCTTGCCGTAAAATTCAGTATGAAGGATATTTTTTGCCCGAATTTTCCGATATATTAGAAAAAGATATATTGACAAAAAAAAATTCATTCAATGGAAAAATACTCTTTTAAGATAATAATTAAAAAGAATGTAAGCGTAATTAGCGTATTTTTGTTTGTATTAATAGAACGTTTCAAATATTTAAGTTGTAATTTTTTCTTCAATTTTTCGTCCTCCTCTTCATTGTAAAAGAAATGGTCACCTTAATAATAACTGCAGATGTTACTGTCATTTGTCTTCTTAAAATATCATGTTTTGTAACCCGTTGTTGGAGTATGAATTACATAATCTCATCCTCTTCATAAAAAATAAGTTTTAAAAATGACGTATTTTTATAGTAAAAGATGATATTCATGTTCCAAAAATGAAATATTCCTTGCATATTTATTTTAATTCTAGGTGATTTACAGTAACTTTTGCACCCAGATCAGGGGCCGTACCTTCTTGTGAAACGTTTTTAAATATTGATAAAATTCAAACTCGTTATCTAAGTATAACAAAATAAAGACTTATAAAAATTTTCTTGTAATAGTAACTTAGCATTTAAATTTCGAACCTCCAGTTCGTATGTGGGATCGTATCCTTTTTTTGGAAAATCTTTCATTACGAAATATGGGCCAGTATTAAATTTCCCAGAAACCTTTTAACATCTCAAATGTCTTGAATAAGAATTTAATGAAAAAATGTAAAAGTTTCAGCTCCTTTTAGGCTTAGCCCACGTTTTGGGTCCGTTTTTCTCTGTTATGTATTTATTTAGAACTAGTTAAGAAATTATTCTTTCATGAGAACAAGTTTTTGATATTTAATTATTGTATGAATCAATTGCGAATATTTACCTTAAATTCATCGCCTGAGTGAGTGAATATTAACGTCGCACTGTTCAGCTACACGAGGGCTTTTGGCGACTGACCAAGTAATTTTGAACCATGGTCAAGTGACGTGGACGACACCTGAGCTGGCAACCTCCTTTTCTAACTACCACACCAACGGGAGGATGTTTCAGCTCTCGACAGATTTAACGTGAATCGCTACCCTACACGGCGGGTCTTTAGTGGTATTGGGCTCGAACTCATGACATGCCTGTCATGATCTGATACCTTGACCATTGGGCTACCGCAGCCCTTTAAATTTATTTATTTCGACTGAAACATTAAGTTTAACCTCGATTATTGGTCTGAGTTATACAAGAGAAATTTTACTGTTGGTATCCTCTTCATCATAATAAATTAAAACAAAATGTATTCTCCAATATTTACGCATCTGATGATTTAATGTTCTGATTAATAACATTTAACGTAATATATCACATACTCTTAAAGTACATCTTGTAGTGAGAGAGTGAGAATTTATTAAAATCACATTTTAACGCAACACGAGGGCTATTGGCCCCGGAACTCTTAATTCTGAAGTCTCGTCGTATGACAAAAACGACACTTGAAATGGAACCCTCTCTCCAAACTAACGCACCGTAACAGCAGGTGGGATTCGAGCCAAGTTTGATTTCACCATTTATGACGCAAGCGAATCTTTTTCGAAGAATCCTCGAGGCCTAAAAATACGGAGACGGTCGTCGCGGAACTGAGTTACTACTTCGACATCTTCAACACTCAAATTCCTCCCCACATCCCCAAAAAAGTCAGGCATTATAAAAAGTTATCTAATAGGAAAGCCCAAGGCCCCGACCAAATTCCAAACATTGTTTTAAAAATACATTCCTATTAATGCTATCACACATCTAAAAAAAAATTTCAATAAATGCCTCATTAATTGTCACTTTCCTACACAGTGGAAAAATAAATGTAGTCAGCTGCCCAAATTAGGAAAAACACAAATTCACAAAAGGTTTCGACCAATAAGTTTAAAATTCGATAAGTTTTTTTTAAAAGGATAATTTTTAAATAGAATTAACCCCCAAAGCCGTAGATTGCTTTCCCCCGGGAGCAATCGGGTTCCCGGGGAGGGCCATTCCACGCTGCACCAAATACGAGAAACAATATAATTAATGAAGGTTTCGAAGGTTTTTTACCGTGGGTTTTTAGATGTTGGGCATTCGACAAGATGTGGCATAGGCCCCACCTACAAAATAATTAAACTCAAATTCCCGCATATTTAATTAAAAAGATTTAAATTATTTACACAACGAACCCGGGGTTTGTGTAAAAAACCTTCCCCCAAACAGGCGTTTGTCGTGGGAAAGCCGCGGGGGTTTGGTCCCCCCATTGCCAACATTTTTTCACTTTTCGATTTCCCGATCACCCCACCGTTAACACATTTATTCGGACGACTCAGCAGCATTGACTCACCCTTAATTACCTTTAAAGCCATGCAAAAATTTCCTCGACATCAAGACTGGTTTAACAAGGGAGAATAGCAATTAATGTTGAAAAAAAAAAGCCATTTTTTTAGAAAATAGGCGTCATTGCCCACCAATGTAACCACATTTTTGATAAAAAATTAGGGGGTCTTCGGTGGTTCGTTACCGGGGCTTAAACCCATAATCGATTAACGAAAGAAACACATTGATTATCTGCAAAAATTTGGGGTAGAATAGAGTTAGCTATCTCTTTATTGGGAGAAGCTCTCCTCTACCCTTTAGAAAAAAAGTGATATTTTACAAGAAATTTTGACCCATTTTAACGTACGGTCCCCCAGCCCGGGGTGCCGCCACCCCGACCCACACGAAACGTATCCAAATTATTCAAAACAAAATTTTACGAATCATTACTAACGCACCTTGGTACGTTAGAAATAGAGTCACCCACCACGACTTACACATGAAGCCGATTGATAATTACATCACTAGAACTGCTAGGAATATTTTTACTTCTATCCAAAATCATGACTATCCAATTATTAAAGCAGAAACACTATCAGTTCCTCATGCTAAATTAAATTTTGCTTAAAAACTTAAAAAGGGAATTTGCCTTATAACCCCCGGGCCAAACAAAATTACTTAATTTCCCTACATTATATAACATTCAAATTTTTTTCCCCTTTTTTTAAACAAAGTTGGGTTTTGCCAGCGAAATAAATGATACCCGAACCCGGGGAAAGGGGGAAAAAAAAAACCGAATTTTGAAAACGCACCCCCTTTTAGGGGGTGGAGGAATGAAAAAGGCCCGAAAGAAAAAAAACCGGGGGGGAAAAGGAAGAGACAAGGGGGGGCCGAAAAAAAGATTTAAAAAAAAACTGCAAACTTGAAAAAACATGAAAAAGAAACGCAAAGTTGCAAAAGCAGCGGGAGTGGGGGGGCGACGTGGGAGCAGCTGAAAAAAATGATCCTAGTTTTGAAGGTTGGCAAAAAAGGATTTGAATGTTGTCAATGTAGGAATTAGTAATTATGTTGTGTTACGGGGTTTTAAGGGCAGATTCCATTTAATTTTATGAGCAAAATTTAATTTTTGCCTACTTTCAAAAAATGGGGTGAGGGGGCAAAAGGGGCTCCCACGTCCCCACCGCCGCGCGATTGCAGCTTTTTTTTGTTCGTCTTTCGAACGCTCTAGTTTTTTTGGGCCTTCGGCCTCCCTCCCCCGCCTTCCCCCCTTTCCCACCGTAGCGTCACTTTTTTGGGTTTGTTTTTTGGGCGGCGTTGTTCCTTCCCGCCCCCCGGGGGGGGCGTTTTCCGGGGTGTCGGTTGATCTTTTTTACCCCCTCTGGGGTTCTGGATATGCGGGTTTAGTTGCTGGCACCCAAACATCTAATTTTTGTTTCGTTTCGAACTGAGTTAAGTCTTGTTTTGACTAAGATGCTATTAGTAGTCTTGCCTGACCGTTAGAGACTACGGGATTTCCTCGGGGTTTAATAGTACGAGCGGTGTTTAGGGAAAAATCTTTTCATACGTATATTTTAAACTAACAATTGTGTTGAGTGCTGTTTAAGGGGAAAGACCTTCTGAGATTTACTATGCAAATTTCGCTGTGTATTCCGTGTTTCAAATTTTTTCCAAGAAATTGTTGTCTTTTTTTTTGAAAGTT
>BMAV01002415.1:125367-164176 GCA_019973955.1 Trichonephila inaurata madagascariensis | reverse complement strand
TATATATATATATATATATATATATATATATATATTATTCAAATACATTTGCTTAAACTTGTAATGCATACCTCTTGTAACGTTAATACTGTTTTTTCATATATTAATTCATTAGTTTAACTTTATTAATGAAAAAATAGTAACAAACAAATGTATTTATTAGTCCAACACCATATATAAAACGGAAAACCGCTCGTTTTGTCTCTGTAACGCAATGGATAGCACATTGGACTTCTAATCCGTAGGTCGTGGATTAGAGTCCTACCTGTGATGACCTAATCTCTGAGAATGTGATTTATGAATGTATAAATAATAACAATCAAAAAATAATAGTCCAACGCCATATATAGAAAGGAAAATCGCTCTCTCTTTTGACACTTAATATTGTGATTCTTTCATATGTATACATATATTAAAATAATAGTAATTTTTTAATAAAAAAAATAACTAAAAAAGTTTTTCTCTGTTGACCTAAGTAGGAATTGACTTCAAATTTTTTTTATATTACTCGTTGTGTATAATTTGCACGTTAAACGCCAGATTACACTTACGTTTAAGTTTTACTTTTGAAAGCACAGTTCAATCATATCGAAAATGTTAGAACCATCCTTCGGCGATACTTTTTTTAAAATCCGCACTAGATATATATTTGACGCTTGAAATATCGGGAAAAGTAAATGGATAGAGAACACTGCAGAAAATGTTGTCAGAAATGTTTTTCTTGCATTCAAAATTTCTTTCGAATGTTGCTGCAAGATTTTTATTTGTTTTCCTTTCAAGTCACGATCCACCAATTTCCCGACTCGTGAAACAGTCTCAGCTATTCTTCGAGTTCGCATGCTAAAAGTTGTATAAATAGAATGTTACCATCTATAATGCATAAGTACTTCTCAACTCAGTACGAAATATACCAGCGCTCAGGTTTCTGTCAAATTGTTTTCTGCTTTTTCGTTACGTTTGAATGGAATCTAAAGCGCGCCTGTGAAATCTGGGAAATAAAAGCAGCTGAAGTATGTGGATTTGTTTAAAAAAAACTGAAGCATAAAATACAGGTCTGAGTGTAGAAAGGCAAAGATTCGAGGTTTTCACAAGGAATAATAATAATAATAAAATGTTTAAAAATAAAGACTAAGTATTCACAAGATTTTTTATACAAATACTAAAAACACTTTCTCTATTTTATCTTTGATTTTACTATAAAAAGTTATTAACATATCCTTAAAAGTTACGTATTCTTTAGAATAATTAACAATGCACAGAAAATGATTAAAGGTTTATTCAGGTTTTAACAATTATTTCTATGTTTCTTAATGAATAAAACAAATAAAAGATGAGAAATTTTTTGTGAATGAAGTTTAAAACATATTAGGAAAATTTATTAGTTAATAAATTTAAAACGGAAATTTAACTGTGTATGTTCTTATAGATAGCTACAGGCACATCAACGCAAATGTGCAAAGATGCCTACGAAGGCATGGGTATTAATTTTTTTTCTAAATCTGTAAAAAATTCGTATTCGCATATTGTTTGCGCAAGCCCAACTGCGCTGTTTGAACTGCGCATGCCCAGCAATCCCGATGTGTATGTAAAAAGAAGTTGTGAGAAACAAATATAGTCCACAAAAGACTGTGTAGTAATTGAGTCATGAGTATTTTAAGCTATCGACTGAATGAGCCATAACACTTATTTTCAATATATATTTATATTATGAAAATCATAGTGAAGCTAATGAATGCTTTGGCAAGGCTAACATCTGATACTGAAATCATATTTTTCTAGGCTTATAAGAGACCCTAAAAAATGTGTTGTT
This sequence comes from Trichonephila inaurata madagascariensis, assembly GCA_019973955.1. Classification (NCBI taxonomy): domain Eukaryota; kingdom Metazoa; phylum Arthropoda; class Arachnida; order Araneae; family Nephilidae; genus Trichonephila; species Trichonephila inaurata. The sequence continues at coordinate 162,366 of BMAV01002415.1, read as the reverse complement.
TTCCAATCTCTGATGAAAAGTACAAAAAAATACAGGAGTAAAAAATAAATTTATTACCAAATATTACAAACATAATTACTTCGATACGTCATTTTGGTCAAAGAGCCTTCTTCTAAGAATGTTGCCCATCAGCAAAATATGTAAATCTTAACCTTGTTGCTAGTTTGGGAAGGAGTTGAAAATCATTCGGCGTTAAGTCAAGTTGGTATGCTGTCTAAACGGTAAGTTGTGCTGAGTGACGACAAACATTACTTTTAAACGTGTAAGAGGTTCGTATCTCTCTCTCAGTCTCTAGATGTGTGTGTGTGGGGGGGGGGCAGAGAAACACTTGACATGATCCAAATATTCTATTTATTTCTACACAAAGAACAGACCCAATTTAAACTAATAATAGTAAGAGAATGTCTCAATGTTAACCGTGAAAGTGGAACAACGAAGGTAAAACGCTAACGATTAGGAGACTACCAAATTGGATCCTTATCTTAATAAAGGATCAAACCTATTATCCGATTTAAGCTAATATCAAATCAATCTTAGTGAACGATCGTCACTTTAAAGCTCATTCCTAAAAGAATCAAATCACTATATTTCTAATATTATACCTTCAGTAGCAATATCACTTGTTTCGAGTATATCTTCTATTCTTCTCCTTCAAGCTAGAAAACCTCGCCTATTTATAGTAAGTTAATTTAAATATCACAATTCTCTTCTTCCGAAGGTTTGGTTGTGAATAACGCAAATTGATAGTCCAAAGATTTGCCAAGAGGATTAGTCGGAAAACGCGTATAGATCAGTCAAAAACGTTTCTAAAATTTCCTACCTCCGATTACGCAAAGATTTCTCACTCACCCTCCAAGGCCAAACCCTTGGAAATATTGGCACTAGAGTGAAACGAAGACAAGTAAAAATTATCTGTCTTGGGAAAATAGGTCAGCTGCTTTCTTTAAAGAAAAAGATTCACAGCTATTCCATTAAAAAATTCATGCAATAGGACCGACCCAAGTACCGACTCACTTATAGATCTTACTTCTTACTAAATTGTTGGAAAAATCATTTTATTAAGAATCGAGTTTTTCTGGACATTAATTTATTCAGTTTAGTTCTGGTCTTCAAGTGTGACGGATGCTTCCAGACAACAATTGCTCGCCTTGTCGTGAATCCCATTTAGTGCCTTTAACTTTTTTCCTCAGAAAAATATTTTATCTATCTGCACCAAGCTTCTTCCTGTCTATTTATTGAGTTATATTTATCTATCTAAGAAAGGTATTTATACGGATCTCTTTTTTTCTTCTAGACTTTTTAAGAATCAACGCTATGTATCTCTTCCAACTTCGTCAGTTTCTGGAGGGTTAACAATATACACATACAACGATACTCTCATTCATAAAGTGCTCATCGTATATCTGACGCATTATTCGGAGAATTTTTGCAGCACAGTTTCCTCCTGCTGGAAGAAAGCGAATAGAACTATGGAACTCACACACTTAGTGTGAATACCAATTGCATGCTGTAATTATGTTTAAGCGTTTATTGTTCAGTTTTAACTGGCGTGTTGTTGACTTGATAGAACCTCTTGATGATCGAATTGGAATGATTTTTAATTTGTATGGCATGTTATATAGTTCTTAATAACTCAGAACTGTTGTGTTGGTCAGTTCCAGTTTATCCATTTGGGACTTGGGGCCAGCACCTAGGATCACAGGACCTGAAATGGCCCAGATAAGCTGGACTTAACCACATTTTCTAGTTATAAATTTTGATCCTCCAGTGACAAGCAGATCTGTAGATCTTCACCCATGACCCTAAATGAGCTTAAATTGACACTGGTGTTGAGAAAGTTGTGACATCTCACGCGTCATTTCTCTAACATAACCTCTGTGTTCTTTGACGGCCACGATTAATGGCAAATCTTTTCCAACCCAAATCCAAGAAGTGAAACGAAGGATAGATGCAAATAAGATAACCTTTAAAAGGATAGAACTTTCAGTGGGTGGGATGGCAATTTAGAGAAAGTTCAATTCAGAGAAGATAGAAGTGTTGACTGACGGTATCTAGAATCAAAACACAATCTAGCCATTCAACCAAGGTACATACCATTGTACGCCCACTTGGAGAAATATTTGAAGTGGATTGGACGTTGAGTGTTCAACCAAGGTAGGAAGATTATATTCTGAACGCGAATATATTATTGAAATTGAGAGTAGGCGGATATAGAATAATTATATTGATAAGTGATCTAATTGCGCGATCTGTGTTAATTAAGGCTACGTGTTTTGGTTTATTCTCACTTAATATAAGTTTGTTCGATATATAAGTAATTTAAGTTAAATTCTTAATAAAAGTCACATTAAGAATTCTAAAATGTCTCATCATTTCGAGAGAATCCCACACCTCTAACTTACGCTGAAACCCCACAACATGGTTTACGTAGATCAACCATGTCTCAAAGTGAATCTGGATATGAGTGCCCTGGATGGTCAACGTAATCAGAAGTGGAATAGTTTGTATTAGGAAAGTGAATCTGGATAGAAGTGTCCTGAATGGTCGACGTAATCCAAAATGGAGGCGGGGAATTAGTGGTAGGAGGAACGAAGAAAATTATCGTAACTGGACAAACCAGCCGAAAATAGATGACATTTGTGGTAGTGATTTCAAATGTATCGATGAATTAGTTTAAAAGAGAGACTAGAGCTTTGATTTGGATTGGGTACTTTTAAAATTGTACTTTAGTATGATACATGCTCTAGATGGGAGTTATTAATGGGAAGTTGGATTCTCTGCAGAGGATCTAAGGATATATCCTATAAAATAATTTTAAGTAGAAAAATTGTGTGTGTATGTGAACAAAACTGAATTTTAAAAAGAAAGAATAAAATATATGGTATTTAAATGTTGACGATTTTCAAAGGATATTCTTTACAGTTGTAGAATCTCAGATAAAAATAATGTGGGTTTATATATTAAGAAATATTTTTCAAGGGTATTTAGGGTCCTATCTAAAGACTGAATTCAACATGTTTTAGTATTATTTCTATCCGAAACACTATTGTGCATTTCAACGGATGGATTTGGATATGATTTTGAAAAAAATCATTATCTTCCATATATATTGATGCTTTATAGTTGATGATATAGTTGATGATGCTTTTTACCTTCCTGATAATTAAGTTTTTTGGATTTTCGGATTTTGGAATAGTAGATTTAGTTCATTCAAATCTGCATCGTTGGTGACTGTATGGAGAATATACCTATAGAAAAGCATTTTATTCTTAAGATTAATTATAAAATTTTAGCGCTAATTAGAGGGTATAATTCATGAGTACGATTCTGGAATTTTTCTCGCGAATTTAGTATACGTGATTTCCAAATGATTAATTTAACATGACGCTAAAGTATTTAGTGTAAAGTGACAACTAGAATTGTTTGTTGTAAAATGTTGTTGGTGTTTTTACTTCGTATGAAGAGTACATTAAGTCTCATGTCCCTTTGTCTTCCACATTATGATTTACTGCAGTTTTTTTCATGCAATATTTTTTTTTTGAATCACTGCATTGGAAATTAAGGGATATATATAAGCAAAATACTCAATTTCGGGAAATTTAATCCGTTAGAGCTAATTAATTAATTAAAGTTATTCAACTGTAAAATTAATAATATACACTGTTCACTTAATGTAAATAGTCAAATCATTTTCTAAGGTCTTCATTAACATACGAAAAAAAATAAGATAGTTTCCTTTTGGCATTGACTATTTTTTCGGGCTAAAAATGATAATCTTCGCAGTCCGCTGAAAACCAAATTTCTGCTATAACACTTTTCGCCTTCCCAGCTAAAATACTCATCATGAAACCCGTGCTGCCATATATCTTGGTAGAGTAGATTTCAAAGAATATTCCTGCTACGTATCATAAGCATATTCCTAAAAATGATTATTCTATGTATTTATAAAGTGAGTGGTACTTTTAAGCACCATCGGTAAATAAAGGGTTAAATACCAACTTTTATCATCTTTTGGTTTATTCACTCTTGCATTGAATTTTTTTGTTTTTCAGACAGAAAGATGAGAAAAAAAAATCCAGCTAAATTCCCCTAGTACTTCAACAAATCCAGCTTATAAATTTAAGGAAGTCCAGTGATATTATTTAAATAAACACTGAAAAGCAAGGTATCCTAACAAGGAACCCTCGCCAGTTGGCATCATTATTAGCTAATATTATAGCTAGATTTGCAGTCGTCTACGGCCCATTCTCATCTCTTTTCAATTATCTTCTGTTTAGTGGCTCTGTAGGAGATTGATTAAAGCGTCTCTCATATCTGAAAAGGCTACGTGTGAGAACTAAAACGTCATTCAAACTAAATTAAATTTGTTTTCATTTAGTGTGAGTGACATTTTCGTGGTATAGCGTGTGCTGAAGCTTGTTCCAGTAAAAGAACAAAAATGTTTTTCGCAAAGAAATATTTATTTTCGTACGACTAGTCGAAATAAAATTAAACAGAAGTGAAGTTTATTTTATTTAAGTTAATGCCAAGGTGGACTAAAAAAAAAACGTTGAATACATCTACACATTTTTGTCATGAAAAATTAAATTTAAAAGTAAAAAAAAAAAAATATTAATTCCTTATATTAAAGCTTTGATTATTTAAGAGACATTAACTCATATCATTATGTCTAAGAGTTTACTTTTCTAAATAATTAATGAGGACAATTAAGTCTTTTAATCACTGTTTTAATATTTCACTAATATTTTCTATGAAAAGGAGGAAAAATTCGTACTGTAAAGCAATCTATATATATCATACAATCTAGCTTATAACAAGTACTTTTAACACAAAAAATAAGATAGACATTTACGGGTGTGCATCTGTGTGCATTATCTGTTCATTCAAGACATAGTGTATTATCTTGTTGGTTAACGTCCCATCCAAGCAGAAACATTGCAGCCGTGAAGACTGACATAAAGTTAATAATGATGTTCGGAAGCTCACAGCCTTCAGGGATTGCCTTAAGGCAGTGCTCCTAAAACTTTCAACATTTGTGACCCAATTCCAGTCATACTTTTCATCACGCCCCCCTCCCAAACAATAAAAATGTAATTATTGCATTGATAATATACTTTGATGCAAAAAGGTACAAAATGACTTTAATTATATGCCGTATAAATTTTAAAGATAATTGTTAAATTGTGTATGTGAAACAAGCACATGTAAGGTACTAATATTTTTAATATTACATCAGCGTAAATGTGAATTTATTTATTTTTTACTATGCCAGAACGTATTCCGTTTTGCTTCCTTTCACTAAATTAATAATTTTTTAAATCTCTTATTTTCGACTTTTCGATACATTCGCGCCCCCCACGTAAGGTTATCATGCCCACCCTGAGGGGTCGAGCCCCACACTTTGAGAAACGCTGTTTTAAGGGAGTTGTGACTGTTAACGCTGTTTGTGAGATAATTTACAAATTCCATTAACACACACACATCGAAAAATAAAAAGAAAGCAATATTCTGGATTTTATTAAGTTTGATTCACAAGCCTGTATTTTTTCCCAAATCTACTACATTTAGTGTTGAAGAAATAATTAATAATAATATTTATAGTGCTTTTTTTAGTTTTATAAAAATAAATAAAAAAAAATTCCTTTCCAAATTGCTGTAAATATATTTGAAAAATGCTATTCCACATTCATTCTAAACGTTTCACGTTTCTTCACGTCACAGGGATATGGATCTATAAGAGATCCTCCATCCCCTATCTGAAATTGTATTTTTGTGTTAACAAGTGGGAGTCCTGGATGGGAAAACAAAGTTCATTGACGTTGTAGAGACGAAGATTTTATTGGATATTAGGGTAAGGCAGGTGGAGGACGTCAGAGTCTGAGAGTTGTTCTTGGTGACTTCAGCGGGAGAGATCTTGAGGATTTTGGCGGGAAGTACTGGTTGTTGGAGTAGAGCAGTGCTTCTCAAACTTTCAATGCTGGTGCCCCCCTTTTCAATCACAATTTTTATCGCGTTCCCCCTTATACCTTAATAATGTACTGAATGCAATAATAATGCACTTTGACGCTAAAGCTATAATATGCGATCTTAATTCGTAAACCATACAAATTAATAACATAAGTATTAAATTTTGTATACATTACTTTTAAGCAAAAAAAAAAATTAAGTAATATGATAATTATTATGTTATTTTTCCTTTCTCAAATTTTTAAATTGAATATATTGCAAAATGAGGTGGCTGCTTAGAAGACAAAATATAGATATCAGCTAAATATAGAAAAAGAGGGTCAATTTCTAATCATAATAATTCTTTATAAAACTTTGCTTTGCAAGACAAGCCCATGGAAGTCGTTAACACTTATTAAACTTGTTCTTAATTTAGTATTAATTAATTAGTTATAAAATATGTGCAACCTCATAAAAATAAGTCTTGGCCAAGTAATCCTTTAAAGTGCTCTGCGTGGTTTTCCAAATATCATAAAACTCTTTTGCATGGAAAAAATCGCAACAGAGAAATACATTACTTACAATTTCCCTAAATGAGAAACAAACACATAAGAGAGGGGTCATAACTATCTGTACCAATAACTTAGAAGGTCAAACAGATTATCAGCAAAAACAGATTACAGATATAATGTGCAGTATTCAAAAATAATCACAGCGATGAATTTTATTTGTTCCTAAATTTTTTCGATTCTGGGTCTGGGATTTGTTTTTTCTCTGAAAGAGTAGTATGTTAGGTATAAAAAGAAAACGTACTAAAGAATCTCTCATCACGAGATTACAGCAAATCAAATAAAAGTTTTTTTTTTATTTGGCTATAGGATCAAAGATAGTTAATTTGGTAGTGAAGAAGTTTTTATTTTTGAGAGAGATGACTTAATATCGCCTATAAATTATATCAGAGTAAAAGTGCCTTTTTTATTATGTCTGAAAGTATTTTGTTTTAATTCATTCCAGAGAGTAAATTAACTATTTTTTAAATTTTTTTTTCGATATGCTCGCGCCCCCCAGGGGATGCGCCCCACAGTTTGAGAAACACTGGAGTACAGGCAACAGCACTGGTTGGTTGCAATAAGTGAGAAAGCTCTCTATTGGCTGCCCTGAAGTTGGGGTAATTAGGATGGAGGTAGAAAAGAAAAAACTTGTCTGGTGGGTGCAGGGGTAAGAAATTAAGTTATACAAAGAGTTTACGAATTAAAAATTAAGAAGGGGAAAATATTTAGAATATTTAGTTTGCATTCACCGGTGGTGAATGCAAATGATTAATATTAAGGAGTGTTGTACGAGTCTAGGAGTATTCTCCAAGTTCTCTGAGTGGAATCGCTTAAGTTATAATTTTGAATATCAAATAATTTTAAATTATTAGTATTATTTAAAAAAATTTTTAAAAATTTAATTACGAAAGATTGGATGAAGTTTTTAAGAGGTTTAATATCAAGGGCTTTATAAATGTAAGAGTTTCTGATATATCTACAAGCTCTTGTAATAATTCTGAAATAAGAGTTTAGAGAAACTTCTAGAATTTTAATATTGGTATTAGCTGCGTAACCCTACAAGCATAACTTAAGATGGGACGAAAAACATCAGTGTAGAGAAGTACCTTATTGTGGAGAATCATTTCAGAATTCCAGTTAATTAAGAGGTAAATTAATCTAAGCGTGATCCGGAATTTGCTTCTTGCGTATTAAATGTTGTTGTTGTTACTAAGTGAGTGATTTATCTAAAACGATACCTAAATATTTTGTACTCTTGAGACCAATGGAGTGGAGTACAGAGTAGGAGGCGTGCCATTCCATGCGTGCACATACAATGGCTTTTTTAATAAATGAATGTTTTTAAAAAAGGGTTTTCTTATATTTTGTATATAGTCATCTATCATAAACTATCATAACGCGGAACATATATTTTGTAAAAGTTAATTCGATTAATGGCATTTATATTGTGTGTGTTCTCAGATGCATTCTTATACATATCTAAATAAAACTCTAATTACTTGATTACTTTCTTGATTTTTCCCTATATTTTAAAGTAAGAATGTTTTCTTTCAATTTTATTCATTCTGAGACTCTAAATTCCAAAAAGAAGTAATTGCTTCAGTTAGTTCAGAATAAACAGTGTCTGACGTATTTTAATTTAAATTACACAAAAGACATTCTAATTTAACGATATACCACTGACTCAAGGTTAATATACATCAAGCACAGCTATATAAATTAAGTCAGTCCTGCAATTTAATACCCATCAATCATCCCTATTTAATAGTCTACGCTCATTGCAAAAGGAGGTAAGAATTTTGGATTTACAATAGATATTTTCCTTGATTTTTATTTAACTAAAAGTGTAAAAACTCTGAATATAATTTTAAGTTGTGCAATATCAACATGGCGATCTTTTCCTTTCCCAGCGCACTTAAAGTATCTCAGAATTCAATGTAATATATAATGAATCCTGTTTTTAACTTTGTGTTGTCAATCACATGTTATTGTAATGAACTTGATAATATTAGATATAAATTTTTGTTATTTAGGATGGATGAAAGTTAAAATAAATTAAATATTAGTGAAATATCGATTCGTTCAATAGAAAAACTTTGAAAAAAATTGTATTTGAAGCAGCTTCTTAAAATTTTCGATAGTTCATTAAATGCTATTAGAAATAGATAACATTTGTTATTGAGTTTAAACACATGTAAATTTTCAACATTTACTCTTAGTTAAGGAATGTTGCAAATTGATTTTCACCTCTTTTTCAACATTATTTCTTCTTTCGTAATTAGAAATTGAAATTTTCCAATTTCTATAACGAGACAATTATCCCTATAATATATTAATCAATTATATGGGAACTTCATAATGAATTTTAAATATCCTTATGTTGACAGTGTATAATGCGAGATATTTATTATTATACTAAACTTCCGTTTATCATTTTTGTTGTGAAATGACTGATTAATCTGCGCTTTTTGTTCATTTTGACGAATCCGACATTAGTACACCTATAACAGTAAATCAACGTGCTGCCAACTGCCTGGAGGAAGCTGTACGATCATTCACCGCCCAGGTGTCTTTCGTGCGCGCTGATGTCACCTTCCATCATCCATTTCTTCCAAACTCGCATCACTGTGGAACTGTTCCACTGTACACGAGCTCCTATTGCGCTATAGGAAAATTCTCCTTCTCGAAGCCGATAATCCTCTTCCGTTCAAACTCTTTAAGTTTTTCGAATTTCTCTTCATTTCGTCGTAGAGGCATACTTAGGTTTCACTAAACGTTCGCCACTAACAAATAATAATTAACTATTTTCAACGTCCCACTATATGTACGCTTTCAGCATCCATTGAGAGGGTGCTGCGCACACCACGCCTGCACGATGGCTCTGAAACTTTCTTATTTTGCGTAACATCCTGTAAATAATATTTGCTGTAAAGATCATTTCTTTCTAACGATTCCTTCATGGTATTGCATTTTTTAAAAACAGTAGTGTATTTGTTTCTTTTCACATGCGTATAATATAATTTATGGATTTCGATAATAATTCCGTAAGGAAAATCTCTATCACAAGCCGTTGTGAATGTGTATTTGCATAATTAGTAAAAATAAGTATTTTTTTGTAAATTTAACCACTAAATTAAATTGAACATGAACGAGTTCAAATATCAGATGAAAGGAAATTGGGTTTTCGCCCAAACAGTCATTAATTAAAGACTAACCCCTTGCAACAGAGGACACTCTAGTAATTAGTTTAGCAGAAATAGCTTGTTAATTATATTTTTTTAATTCTTTTTTTTTCGGTTATTTAAATTAAGTCTTAGAGCAGCTGAGAGAAAGCTGTAATTGGGGAATTATGAACAATTTGGGAAAAAGCGAGAACAATAAAAGCAAATAAGTAATTATGTTTCAAGACCCTTTTAAAAATGTCTGTATATGCAAGTTTTATAAACATAGAAATAACCTGAAAAATGTATTTTTCACCTAGGTGAATGAACAATTAAAATACTACACTCGTAATGACTGGCCTTTGTAATATAGTTTGGGTCACGTGAACATGGTCTTATGAACAATGTAAATTATGAATATCCGTAATTGGCTGAATGTAAAAAAAACATTTTTGTGTTGCTTCAGTTTTAATGACTACTGAAATGATATCATAATTAATTTTTCAGTACCTACAATAATTTTCACAGCATTCAAATAAAAGGCCTATAGTGTGGGCATTGCTTTTATTACTTACAATCCTTTCCCTAAGCCACTTTCTTAAAGGTAAACGTTTTGGAAGAGAAGACGAGTTGAATAGGATGCATTAACCATCTAGCAAAACTCACTAGTAGCAGAGGTATAAAATAGGGAAATTCTGAAGCTAGTAAGAACACGACCAATGTTTAAATATAAGGAGAGATTATGTAGAGAACAAGTAGTATATATATAAAAAAAGTTAAATCAATTCCTACTTAGCTCAAAAAAGAAAAAAATATATTTTAATTACTTTTTATTAAATAATTACAATTAATTTAGATATGTTTATACATACGAAAAAATCACAATATTAAGTAACAAAATAGAAAGTGATTTTCCTTACAATTTTCCATTTTCCTTTCAATATAGGGTGTTGGACTGTTTTCTTTTTTTTTGGTTACTATTTATTCAATAATTAAATTTAATTATTCTAATAAAATAGTACATAGTAAAAAGAAGTCACATTCTCAGAAATTAGGCCATCTCTGGTGGGATTAGAACCCACCGCCCTTGAATTAGAAGTCCAAAGCACTATCCAATGGGCTACAGGAACACAACGAACCATTTCCATTTCTATACATGCTGATGGATTATTATTTTGTTTGTTACTATCTATTCATTTTTTTAAAATTTAATTAATGAATTAATATTTGGAAAATCCGGATTAACATTAAGTGTCATTCACCGCAAGTTAAAAAAAATCTTTTTGAACCTGGATGTGGATGAATGAAAAATATTTTACTAACGTGATTGAAAATTTGAACAAGATATATACATATATATATACAGGGTGTGACAAAAAAAACTCGGACAAACAATTTTTTTATATAACTTTATAAAAAATTAAGATATTAACAAATTATAATAATTCATAATAAGAGTACACTCTTACTAATAAATAAATTTAATTGGTTTCAAAGTGTTTGCTGTTTGCAGCAATGTAGAGGCGCAAACGCTTGCAGAAATTTTCAACAACAGGCCTGAAATCTTTTATCTCATCTATCCCATTTCCGCAGAAGCGATTGATTTGGAGAGTCAAAAATTTTGTGTGACTTAGAACAGGCTCTGGACTCTAAAATGAATCATACACTGTAATTCATGGAATTGATATCCATGGAGTAGGGTGGCCCTTCTTTAGATAATATCATGTCTGGAAAATTTGCCTTGCACCCCTCTTGTGTCTTATTGGCATTGTGAGCTGGTGCAGAGTCTTGTTGAAACGTCCAATTTGCATTTCCGAAATGCTTTATGGGCCCATGGAAGTATAAGAATCAAGAATGTCCCTCTGGTACACTTTTTGATTGCTTTTAACGCCCTCTTCAACAAAACACAAAGGTGGCGTGCCACTTGCTCAAATTCCGTCCCAAACCATGAACGAATTTGGATATTGGTGATGTTCAACAATTTCCGAGGTGCTTGGAATATCCACAGAACAGATTATATCGTTTAGGGGGTTATGAACTTGTTGAACCATAAAGAGCTTCTCATTAGTGAAAAGGAATATTTCCCAGTGTTGACTTGCAGCCATTTCAAAATTTTTCGACTTCTTTAGAGCCGTTCAAGTTTCTTTTTTCCGTGATTAGCTAAACTATTCGAAATTTGTAAAGCTTCTGTCCAAACTTCATTTTTGCTATTGGACTCACCGATCTGTGATTTATTATCGTGTCACGAACAATTTCTCATGGAAACCTTTTGATTTCTCTGGACTCGCTTTTTGATGGCCTAACGATTTTTAAAGTGTTTACCATGCATTTTAGCCCATTTCCTGGACGTCGACCATCATTGCTAAGCTCTTTGAAACAGCAGATTGCATCAGACACTGTTTACCAAGGTGCATTAGCAAACGAATGATTTTACACTGTAGTTTCCCTTACTAGAATAACTCTAAAATAGTAGACTTTTTTCACGACATTATGAAAAACATATAAATCGAAGAACAAACCAAGAAATATATTTAAAAATAGTTTATTATTAAAATGGTTGATAAAAACATGAAAACACCAATTAAAAGGAAGTCTGTTAACTATTCTAGGAGACAAGAAATTTGTCCCAGTTTTTAGTCGCACCCTGTATATAAAGGGATAGAGTGAACTAAAGTAATAGGATTTGAATAAAAAGAATGTTCAAGGTGTCTAGCAAAATTTCTTTTTTCAATACATACCCTATTGTTAATTTTAAAGAGCTAAATAGTTTTTATTTTCTGAAATGACCATCGTATATCGGGCTATTCAAGAAGGTAAAATTTGTTAATTTCTTAAGAAATAATGGCCGTATTTTTTTCTTAAATACTTACGCATAAACCAATTTTTTTAAAATTATTCAATGGTTAAATAAAGGAAATTCTTAATTTATTGATATTTTTAACATCAAACATCTACCATCTAATTGTGAAACATGGCTGAATAAATTTCGGGAATTTATAGAATGTGATACTTGGAAGATTTATAAGTAAATAATTTATAAAATATATAGAAAATAATCAAGAAGGAGGATAAAACTTTATTATTTTACTAGAAAAGAGATAAATCTTTATTGTATATTACATTACTAAAATTTAACAATTAAATTGCAAAAGTATAGAAAAATAAGAAAATCAGTTTTAAAAGTAAAATTTTGTGATAAAAATAAGGAAATAGTATAAATATTTAATGGTAGTTTAAAATAATTCTGTATGTTATAAATTAATTCACATATCAAAATTATTTTTGAAAAACTAGTAAACTTTAAGATGTTTTGATAAATGAAAGTAAAAATTTAAATGTAGCTAATTTTGTGGTGGATGTTTTCCCATAGCTGACATCATGTTATTCTAATAATGTTTTTAAGATGTTCTCAAGGATTAAAAAGATTTGTTAATAGTTTCAAACTTTGGCATATAGTCTCTATTTTTTATTCATGCTTGAATTTCATTGGATAGTTATTTCTCGTAGAGATTATTGCCAAAATCTGAACTCAAACTCAAAATCGTTGGCTAACTAATCCTCATAACTAATCTCTCCATTTCAAATCTCAACTCACACAAATAAGTTGAATTTAGATACTCTATAACTAAAATATTTATAGAACTATTATTATTAACGTCTATTTCAATCTCTTATATTAATTTGAGTGCATAACATAAGACTAAAGCTGTCGACTAATAATTATAAATTATCAGTTAACTTTTCTAGAGGTCTAATTAGTATTATATGTGTTCTACAAATTATTTTTATTTATTTTCATTATACCCAGTTTTTAAATTAATACTAACTTTTCTTTAAATATTACTAAACATTTATTTTTTAAATTATTTTATTTAAATATTCCTCTTAATTTTTTTTAAATTAAAAATAAACTTTCTTTAATTATCGTTGTATTATTATGACATCGCTTTGAATTAAATCAGCATTTATTAAAGGTAACATTTCATACATTTTGAAAGTACATTTTTCTTTGTAATGGAATAATATTTATATTTTTAAAAATTAACTTACTTTTTGAACACAATAAGAAGTATAAAATAATGAAATTTATAGAAAAATAAACCTGGAGTTTCAAAAGTCACGAACATGTGACTTGTTGCTTGAAAACCAAAATGGTTGGTTGAGATTTCTTTCGCTAGATGACAGCAGGAACCCCATCATAAGAAGTTCTGAACGTATCAGTCATCAGTTTCATAAATACTACTGGTCAGATGTAGTCAGTTGAGCCCAACGAGAGATGCATGATGTTATCCCAAGAGAAAATAGCCGTAGTGGAATTTTATTTCGCTATAAATTCTTATTGCCGTGTGATGAATGCATTTCAGCAGAAATATCCAGGGGAAACAGCACCGAATGTATCAATGATAACACTTTTAGTGCAACGGTTACATGACACAGGATTGGTTGCAGACAGGAAGCGATCGCTTAGAGCAGTGCTCCGCAACTTTTTTTCGCTAAACACTTTAGAGCAGTGCTTCTCAAAGTTTCAATATTCGCGACCCAATATTCAATCATGATTTTCATCGCGCCCCCCTCATACAATAACAGTGTATTGAATTTAATAATACTCTACTTTGACGCGAAAACTATGATACTACTTTAACTTCTTAAGAGTCACCAGCCTACTTAAACGTCTCGCTCAGCCAAAGCGTTAATTTCCCCGGACGTATATATACGTATTTTCGAAGTACGATCTTAACTGTGCAATGCTATCCATAAAATTATTTGGAAGACTTTGGAATGCAATAAAAGGACCTTGACAATGTTAGCGAAGGATTTACTTATTTCAGGTTATTTCCTTCTTTATTTCTTCCCCAAACCCTTACATATCATCCAGGCTAGGTGGAAAACAGTTGGAATTGGGGAGTGAAGCGTACAACTTTTAATCAAGATAAGTGTTAATTTTTATATATAATTTTATATGACAATCCTATGGGGTCTCTCGTAATTATTAAACTTGTTCTTAACTTTGTGTTGTTAAAGTAACTATAAAATATATTGTGCACTACTGATATATGTATAAGTGTTGTATTAGTATAATATAACACTAATTATAATTATATAAGTATTATATTAGTGTTATTTTATTTTTTATTATGTCAGATTGTATTTTGTCTGTTTATTTTCAGTAAATTAATAGTTTTTCAAAATAATCTTTATAGTTTTAGTTTTTTTATATGATTGCGCTCCCTAGTAGAGTTGTTACGCTTCTCAAGGGAGGCGCGCTGCACAGTTTCAGAAAGGCTGCTTTAGAGCGTTCATAATGAAAACGAAAGTGGCTGATGTGAAGAACTTTTTACAAATAAGTCCATTGAAAAGACCGTCCACCTTCATGAACATCATTAGAGGATTCATATCCTTGCTGAAAGTGATGAAAGGTACGCTTGGTTGTTAGCAAGATGGCGCAATCACACATCACGGGACAGTACGGGTATTTTAATTGAATTTTTCGATGACCCCCGTCATTTCCAAAAGACTTTGGCCAACTCATTTACAGGACTGGTCAATTCAGGATTTTTTTCTTTGAGAATATCTGAAAAAAGTCACCTTCAGGAATAATCCCCATACTTTTGATGAGCTTATGAGTAACATTCTTCATGCAATATCGGATATTCGTAAAGAGTCAACTAATTTGGAAAAAAAAGAGTTCGATTGTGTGTACAGGAAAACGGATATCATTTTGAACGTTTACTGTAATTTGACAATGTCTGACACTCGACAATAAAGTTAACCGTTCAAACTGTGTTTTTTCTTCATTATTTTTGTTAACATAATTCATTAGTCTTTAAAACTCCCCCACAAAGGTTGATGTGTGTGACGTTTGAAACATCCAGTTCCTGATTAAAAGTGCAGACAATTTTGTGTTATTAAACACACAAACGTTATTCATTTGGACTAACATATAGAAAATCTAACAATAATCTAATATTTCATCTAACATAGCAAATTGATTTTCACTGAACCACTAACTTATTGTTATTTTCTTGTATTTTATTATTTTTCCTTAAATTAATGATTGAATGATGCTTCGAATTTTAATGCAAATTAAGAATCCTTCAAAAGTGTAATTTTATAGTGAAAAATTAAATCTATTATTGTTTATAACGATATTTCAAAATTAGAAAACTTTTATTTAGCATATTTTTCTGCAAAAAAGTTTAACATTTTTCGTTTTCTATATTAAAGGATTAATTGAAAAGTTATGCATAAAAAAATGTGTTTCATACCTCGAATTTAAGTGCAATTTTTATGGGAAGTACAATTTACTTAATTTATGAGAGCTAACATTAATATATAGACAGCTGTGGGTAATTTTAATGAGAACAAAGTAATAAATGTTTTATAATAAATAAATTTGTTTCATATAAAAAGTTATATAAATTAATCGTAATGAACTTCATCAAGAGTGAACTAAAGAAAATTTCAATATTTTGATTCATTTCTCTCTCTCTCTCTGTTCATATGGTTACAGACTCGCGGATTGAGAAAATCGGTTCAAATGTGTATGCCACTGAAGACCCTCTTTGTAGAGAATGCTTATGCACATTAAATCTGTCAAGGCTCAATGTCCTCTTGCTGATGTGGTGCTGTAGTTTAGAGAGGGAGGTGCCAGCTCAGGTATCGACCTCGTCACTTAAGGTATGTTACTTCCCAAATTTCGCAGTTTTGGTGTAAATTTTTGAATTTTTTTTATGTTTTATTTCATAGCCCGTACATTTAAGATTCCATAACCTCTCTATTTTTGTTTCTACGATATTTAGAAGTAAAGTTATAGCATAATTGTTAATCCAGAAAAAGAGTCTACAAAACTGGATCCAGAAACATACACAAAATATTTTTAAGATGATAAATTGAAACTTTTAGAATTTATATTTAGTTCTATCTGTGTTATGAATCAAAATCTAATCTCTGTATATATATTTATATAATTTACTTTTTCAAGAAAAAAAAATCGTTATTTTTTAAAAAAAAATTGAGTTTTTGCATAACATTTGGAATATTTAAGAAACTTTCAAAAGCGTTACAAATCTTTTAACTCCTAATACATAAAAAGACGTTATTTATATACTGTATAAATATTATTTGAAATACATTTAATATAATTTTGTGTAAAAGATCGTAACTGCAAATTTTCATCAAAATTTCGCTAAAAACGACGATTGTTATAGCCTATAAAACTCACCAGAAAAAAACAGCAAAAAGATTTTTAAAAAAATTCCGAATTAGTTAAACATGAAGCTGAAAAGATCTTCAGCTATAAATATGGTAAGTTTAAAAAGTGTGCAATAAGTAGAAAAATTTTCATATTGTATTAAAATATTTAAATGCAAGTTCTGAGAAACTAAGTTTTTCAATTTTTTGCTTCACGGCAAAGTTCACTAAAGAATTTCTTTTTAATATATTGAATTGAAATTTTCAGTGTTTTATTTATTACTATCTGTATTATAGACTATAATCTAATCTCTGTGTATATATATTTATGTATTTGTTTTCACTTTTTATGAGAAAAGAACATTATTTTTTTTTTTGTAAAAAATTGAGCTCTTGCATATAAATTGACATATTTTAAAAACATTCAAACGTATTACAAATCCAAATCTTATAGCTCTAATCACAGAAAATGCTGTTATTTATATACTATATAGATATTCTTTGAACATATTAATTAGAATTTTCAATACAAGGGTTACCGTAACTGCAATTTCCCACTAAAATTTCACTAAAAGTTCCCAATGTGTCAAATTTATTTTTAATTTTGTGAAAATTGTATTTAATTTCCTAGTTTTATGCTCCATTTCAAATAAAAAAATGTTTATTTAGTTGAAAATTTATATATTTAAAAAAAAAGTGCTCCGAAGGTAATTAATACCTTTACCGAGGTACAAAAAAAACTATGAGGTTCGTTGCCAATATAACTCTCACTCTGCCCATATTTTAATCAAATATATTTTTTTCATAGAACTTTTAATCTAAATGATTAATTGAATTGCATTTTTTTATTATTTATTTAATAACACTTCTCCATGAAACCTTATTTAAAAAATAAAATATCAAAATTATAATGATGAGGTATCTTAAATAAATGTTTCTTACATGAGCTTCGGGGAATTTTTTAAACGTAATTCATTATCCTACAGAATATATTACTAATTAAACGCATTATAGCGCCTTTTTTGTCATATTGCTCGACCATCTGTGATACTGTAATGCTTCTGCAATTGTGTAAATCGAGTCTCGTATGCATTGGATTGTTGTAATGTAATTAAAGTATCAGACTACTTGCGACAACTTTTTTTTTTATATGGAGATATGGGGATTTTTTTTGTGGGTCTTAGATTTATTTAGTACATTTTATGAAAAAAATATACTAAAATTAAGAAGAGAAAAAAAATTATTATTACTAAAATGGGAAAAAAAAATGGTCAGAATTTACGAAAAATGCATAAACGGGGCCATTCTGTACAAAAAGTTTAGGAACAAATTTTCAATTTTGATATGTTGCATTGCTACTCATTTTTGAAATGACCTTCAGGATAAGAGATATTTTATTTTTCACAAGAACTGGAGCCCTTTGTCTTAGCTATTACACAAAATTGCTTTAAAAACAGTGATTACATTCACACATAAATTTACATAAATTTTGTAATGAAACAGTAATTGATAAATCTGAAGGTTAAAAAACTTCTAATATTATACAGATCATAAACAAAAAAAATCAGAAAATTATTTACAAACCATTTTGAGCAATCGCTGTCCCCTTTTGAGCATTAAAAAAAAAAAAAAAAAACGTACTTCGAGTAAAACGCAATTTAATGTATAAAATCTTACTTAAAGTAATGGCAACTGCTTTTACTAAAACACTTAAAGTTTTTGATCTAGAACACAAAAGATAATAAACTTGGTATTTTTATAAATCTAATAACATGGCCTATAAATCAAAATCATAGAAAAATATTAATTTTTGGCAAAATTTACAATTTTAGGATAGTCGGATAAGTTAATTCACTGTAATGTTTCAAAGAATTAATTTTTATATATACTTTTTTTACATATTAATTTTTGCTGGCCTAACAGTTTCTGCATATCTTACTTGACTATGTGTACAGTATATTTTAGGAATCCAAGGTAAGTATGAATTATTTATTTTAAGTGAGTCTTTTTAATCCCATTATGTTTAAAGCTATAAAATCTGGCGTTTATAGGATCGTATCATATGTAGATTTATTCTAAGTATTCCTTATTATATAAAAATGCATCCTCCCTGCCGTTTGTTCTATTTAAAGACATACACAGAAATGGGATACACGTACCACAGGAATAAAAGTCAGAAATGAGACGACGGAAGACTGACCTCCATGTCCTTTTCTAGGCTGTTGAGGACACGCTGTGCATTATAAATGATCAAGTCCTGTTTACACTCCCTGCTTTTAGTACGTGATTTCTAGAAAATGCTAAAGCTATCTTTGAAATGTTTCATGGTTGTGGAATACTTAAAACGTGACTTGAAAACTATCTCGGCGTAAAGTTAAAATTCAAATGCGTCAGAAGGGACCAATTGTATAATTTAATAATTTGTGTGTGAGTTTAAAAATTTAACTAGTCACCTCATTTCAATATTGCTTAATCAACTTACACTATTACAAGTAGGTGATCTAGATCATAATTTTTCAAATAAATGTTATTTCCTATTTAGTTTGCATTAGATAAAAATTATACTTGGGGTCATTCCACTACTGTGACAAATAACTGGATTAGTATAAAAATTAGCTTTATTGAAAACAATGCACAAATACATTTTAATCCCCTTCAACATACTCTTCATCCCTATCAGTACATAGCTACATACGAGTTTTCCACCTTTCAAAGCAGTGTTGTGGTTCATTAGGTGCCACCATCTTCAGTAAGTCTGCCATCTTGGCCTTCAAATCAACTACAGATTAAAATGTGTTCTCTTCAATGCACTTTTTAACTTTAAAAAAAAAATAGAAATCATATGGGGTGAGATTTTGTGAGTATAGAGGACGCCCGAATACAATAAAGCGTTTGTCCACCGAGAACTGTTTACAGAGAGAGCGAATCGTGCACCGGGGTGTTTTTTTTTTTAATCAAGTTTTTCGGTATTACTTTTTTGCAAACTTTCACTATATACAAATTCTCAGCCAAAATATTTCTTACTGTCCCTCTGCCAATGTTCGTAAGACCTGACATCCTGCGAACACTCAAACGTCGGTCTTTCCTCTAGATTGTATTAATTTTTTAAAAAAATTTCATCACTTCCTTATGACTCAGGTGGACCAGAATGTTTATCATCTTCAAAAACCTCTCGACCTTCCGAAAATCATTTGTGCCATTAAAAAAATTAGACCACAGACAAACATGAAACGTAGTTATCTCCATACACTTCTTTTAACAACTTAAAACATTAAGTTGGGGTTGTTTTTTTCCTCTTGAGGAAAACACAACAATTGTATGCTCAGCTCGATTTTAAGATCATCATGTGATCCCGGCATTTCGACATGACACTGTCTTACTCAAACAAAGGGAAAAACCTAACTGGACTAAATGTAGGGATGGAAAAACATGTCACCTGCTCCTGAAGTATCAATGTCAACTACATTTCATTCCCACTCCTACACACCAAGTCTAACAGCAAGGGCGTGCGCAATCCAGTAATGTTAGGCTGCCTTCGGCTAATGTTAAAGAATATGGACCACGTTCGGAATATTTTTCCAGACATAAAAGTACTCCCACACTAATATTTTATTCTAGTTTCACACTATCAGTAGAAAATCACTTAATTTATGAAACTACTCATTTTTATCCGTGTTGACCTATTCTTTCTTGTATAAAATGCATTTCGCATTTTTTTCCTAAACCTTGATGCTAAATAAGTTATCATTTTACATGTTGAAAGGAAAAACTAATTATTTATGAAATATTTTGAAATTTTAAAAAGCACTATATTATAAACTAATACACGAGTTACAATGTCATGATTTTTTTATAAGGATTGAAGCCTTTTTTCTGTCCAAAAATTTGCTCCGCGTCAAGTTCACACTCTTGTATATATGGAGAAAAAAATCTTAAAAATCACACCTTCTTGTATACTCAGCTACGTACAACTTTTTTAATGAGACTAAAATGTAAAAGAAATTTTCAGTTATGTTTTCTTTTTCCTTTTCTATTATATAAACGATTTGAAAATTTAAACAACATGAAAAGCAAATATTTAAATGGCAATTTGTAGTATAAATAAAATTTGAAAAAAACTCAGTGTACACTGTAATATGGTTACCCGCATATATTTCGGTGGAGAACATTTTATCTTTATTACAGCATTGATTCTTCTTTCCATGGTCTCTTTATTTGAGAAATCCGAGGCTATTTCTCACAAACAGCACTTTTCAATAATGTGAGAGTTAATAACATTTTGGATGGTGCTTTCAACTTCATTCCCACAAGCATTCTATAGAATTGAGGTCTAGGAATGTTGCTTCTAACCGTAGATGGTATATATGTATCGACGTTCCGTCACTTATATAAATTCAAAGATTTCATAACAAGAGGGAAAGACTATCTTCAATTCATCTAAGAATCAAGGACACCAAAACTAAAATACTCATTCCACTCCGAATATCTGTGTGTTTTAGCTGGGCATAAGGAAATGGCCGCTGCATCTAGGATTATACTACAGGGAGTAAGTATTCTCGTCATTTATAGGCTTCGATTGGGACTTCGAGTGAGTGAGTGAATATTAACGTCGCACTGTTCAGCTACACGAGGGCTTTTGGCGACGGACCACGTAATTTTGAACCATGGTCAAGTGACGTGGGCAACACCTGAGCTGGCACCCCCTCTTCTAACTACCCCACCACACCAACGGGAGGACGTTTGAGGTCTCGGCAGATTTAGCACGCATCGCTCCCCTACACGGCGGGACTTTAGTAGTACTGGACTCGAATTTGTGACAAGGCCAGCCACGATCCGGTACCTTGACCACTCAGCTACCGTGGCCACATTCGGACTTTTTAGCAGAACGGGAGATTTTAGGATTGTGAAAGCTAACTAAATGAACTGCCATGTATGAATGTAACAGTATGGCAAAAAAAAAAAAATGTGTGTGTGTGTGTGCATGCTTTATACTCTTGAAAGTCTTTCCATTCTATTGTAATATACTTCCTTAATATAAAAGTGTAAATATGCTATTCAAACATCTGTGGCAGTGTTACCCAAACTTATAACGTATGTGTATTATTTCTATAATTTTCATAATGCTGAGTACTCCTCGTCAAAGAAAGGTGTATTTAAAAAAAAATCGAAGTATATTTAGTTTTTTTCTTTTTTTTTGTGACTTGCACAAAGTAATAAGAAAATAGAAATAAAAGTATTCATACTAAAATATAAATAAAAGTATTGTTATAAATAACATTTATTTCGATTAATGGGAAGGATGAAGTTGTTTTCTTTTGACTCATGAAAACGTAGAATTAGACATAGTTAAGCACGAGGCAGTGCTCACCCCCATCAAACTCCGTATCCCACCTCCCCAAACTCTTCCTGTACCACTGGAGTTACACGTACCACACTTTGGGAAGCAATGATGTATGTAAACGAGATAAGAAAAATGATTGCATAGCAGTAAAACGTACCTAAAAGATCACATTGCCTCCCAAAGCTCTAAATATTTTAGAATTTAATGCCCATATTTTCGTGCTGTTATCCTCAACTCTAATTCTAATGATGTCAATTAAAACGGGATTTATCAGACTGTATTAATATATTGCCCCATTGCCTACTCTTCAGTCTTTATGCATCTAAGCGAATTTAAAGGGTTTAGTATCGTTTGTTGCAGATAGCAGCAGTCTTGGCACAATTGATTTCCGCTTCCTTAGCCCATACAGTTCTTAGTGCAACTAACACTGACTATTGTGAGACTATTCGTGGTGGTTATTTAGATGTTATGTATGTATATTTCATAAATAAATTGTTAAATAACACGGTTTACTAGTTCCTAAAGGCAGAGTTATATGCGTAATTGTTTGATTTGATGACAAGAAGTTTTATCGAAGTTAATTTTGTGCTACACTTATATATTTATCTCCAAATATTTAAAATTGTATACGTATACTACTTACAGTTATAAAATATGAACTTAATAATATTTAAATAATTATATCATTAATAGCATACGAAGTAGGATACAAAAGATCTCAGACTGAGTCTAGAACTTAAAACATATTACCAATTAAATCGCTGAAACACATTATTCTACGAAATAAGACCCTTGAGCAGCAACAGACTTTTGCCATTCATGGTCATAGAAACGGTCATCAAAGGTCATAGAAACATTTCTGGAATCTATTTTAAACCATGTCCTTTAACTCAACCAACAGTACCTTTTTCACTTCGTCTGCAGATTGAAATCAATGGTCCTACAAGTGACGCGAAAGTTCAGAAAATAGGCTGAAGTCACAGGGGGAGAGATGGAAGGCGTAAAATGGATGTGACAAAAGAGTTGTTGTCGTTTTCGCAAGAAAGTCAGTGCCGAGGAAGGATCGGTGTGCTAGAGCGTTAGCATGAAAAAATATCCACGACTGCTCATCCCATAATTTTGGTCTCTTCGTTTGGATCGACTCACGCAAATGATGCAGAATATCTATATCGATTTCTTTGTTTACGGCGTGTCCTTCAGAGATAAATACTAGAAGCACAATGCTCTGAATATCGAAGAATACACATCTACCATAACCTTCCCTTTAGAGTGATCTTGGGGGAATTCCTGCTTGCGTGGAGATTGTGGTGTCAATAATCTTTTACGAAGAGGGCCATATAAAAACACCATTTCTCGTTTCCAGTAACAATTCTGCCAAGTGAGTTCCACGTTGTCAATGCTCTCTTACGAAGAGGGTCATATAAAAAACACCATTTCTCGTTTCCAGTAACAATTCTGCCAAGTAGGGAAGGACCTTTGTCAAAAGGCGAGATTAAATCCCCCGCCATTTCTATTCAAATTGCTTTTTGGTTTTAGTTTGACATGCGGGTAACGATGTGTTGACAGACCCTAGGTCATTTTAAAATCCTTAGTCAGCATCTGTTAACATTTGGACATGGGATTGAGGATATCCAGACGGATTTTGCTATTTGTGCTATTGTCTGAAGCCTGTTCTTACTTACTGTCGCAAGAAACTTTTTAAATGTCCCTAGCAGTGCTGGAAGTTTGTTGTCTTCTACATTTTCCCGGCTTTCTCTGAAAAGTCAATGCAGCTCAAAAAGCCAGAGATCGCTATTATGTCTACGATATGCTTCAACATTTCGTAAGTCTCAATAGCACTTTTTGCCAAGCGAACGCAAACTTGATATTTATCCTCTGCTCAACAAACGCGATTTCTTTCAATCGTTGTCTGCTAAATGCATTTGCCTACAAAAGACGACACCGTGGCAAGCCACCAACCACGTGATTTGTGACAAACTTTTTTCAGAAAAGGGGAAGATCGCAATAAACAGAAAAGTTATCGTAGTCGCTCTACTACAAAAGATTTTAGCGTAATAGGCTCAATTCGGGAACTTTTGAATCCTATATTGTACATAGTGTTAAATGGAGAACTATTAATATTTAGGATTATTTTTTATAATATTTGATAATATTCGATACCATTTACAAACATTTCAGTTAAAAAAATTGTTATGTGATGGAGTTATACATTTGAATTATTTTTAATGATACTATGTTAATGTTCATATAATGTTCTTTTTCCTCAAAAGTCGTATATTGAAAATAACGAACTCCTTATTTCATTTTTAATTTTGCATGGTCAACATCTTTTCTCTTAATTTCAGATGATCTGTAATACGAATCGGGTGATACAATTTTAATGATTTATAGTCTAAATAGAACAAATTTGATTGAGAGTATTGAAATGAAATGCAACAAATGAATTGAACATTTCTTTGAAATATTAATAGAGAAGCAGAGCCAATGTTCTTGTCTATTAATGCGAAGCAAATATTAAAAGGTATTTATACATATTGATACATCCCTAAGACAGTTAAATAGTCTTTATTAGCGGTCGCCAAACTTTTTGACCTCACGGACCAGTAAATGCATGATTTAAATCCCGCGGACCACTAATAAAACTTTTTAGGTGTTAAATATATTTATAGTAAAAATTGTGATCTAAGAACACATAAAATGTACCTAGTTAATAAAATTAAACTATTAATTGTAACCAAATTATGAAAGCTTTATTAAAAAAAACTAATAAAAAAAACAAAAAAAAAAAACTAAAAAAACAAAACAGTTAAAAAATGGTTTAAGTATATCATATTTATAAGCATTATACACATTCTTAGTGTGACGAATATTCCTGCTCCCTTGATATAAGATTATCGATATTTGGATCCATGCTGTTACAGCAAGACGGAGAACTGTGTTTATTTCATGCTGAGATGGGTGCTTTTTTTGATGGTTGTGACAGATGAAAACACCATTTCACATAAAAAGTTGTGGAGAATTGAATCAGAAATTTCATCGCTGTTCACTAAAAAAAGGGTATTCACTTTTTATATAAAACCAAAACTGATATCTTTATAAGGATGAATGAAATTTATAGTTTCCTCGGAGGTCTATGATGCTTTCTTTTAGATTCATGTGTTCAAATTCAAAATAATGTTCAAATTCGTAATTTATTCGTTATCGTATTTCAAAAATTCAATTCGATTTCATTCATTAAAAATGGAATAAATTCACTCTTACCTGTGAGGTCACTACAATGATACGACCAGTCGGATGGAGGGACAAACGTTTATTTACAACACAAACAAGACAGACAGGAATAGTATATACACTTGAAAACAAGCGACTGCAGCGCCGCTGAACTAGAGTTACAACAGCATGCTTAAATTATTATCCTGAATTTTCGTCACAAATAGAACTATTATCCACATATTACCATGTCTGGGATCTGCATTTTTCGGGTAATAACGAGCAAAAGATTCTGTGATTCCAAGGGCTTTTTAAATAGGGTCATTACTTGCTGGTTAACGTAATTCTCCTTGTATTCACCAAAATTAGGAAACATTTGCAGATCGTCTTTAACCAACCACGTTTACCACAACAATATTTTGATTTGAAATGCTTCCATTTTACTTCGTAGTGGGAACACGTCCTAAAATTGTCCTTGCAAGGATATGTTTAGTTCATTTTACAGGGAAAAATATGTCAGGTATGCAAGATTTGCTAGACATTCATTGCTGGAGAAGAATTTTTGCAATTTCGAATTATTTTGTTCGTGGAACAATAGTTTAGCTTCTCTAGAAACATAACTTAACGTGATGAGTAAGTATATTCCACATTTTCTGGGGTCCAGTGAAATTTTCTCAAGGAGCACCACTTTGGCGACCAATACATAACTGCGTATGTTTTTTTATCAATATTTTCATTTAATTGATAGTAAATTTTCACCAAACTAATTCAAACTTTCAAAATGCAAGGTGTGACCCCCGAAAAAACCAGATTAAATGTGCATATTCAAAAAATAATGTAGTTGGCAACCACTTTTCTGTTGTCGTCATCCCACGCCCCTCCTTTATCCATGTGGCCAGTTTTGCAAAAATCGATCACACTGCGTCATTGAGTGCACACTGCTTTCTGCATTCTGTAGGGAAAATTTCGAATCCATATCTAGTTTCCTACGAAACTTAAGAAATCAGCCACAAAAACATTTGAAAAAGAAGTGGAGATTATGGAAATGAAACTTTGCCCACACACAAAACATGAAACCCATGTGTGTGAATGGTATAACAGGTTCTTAGGGGGAAGTGTCAGCGTTAAAGATGATGAACTTTTTGGGTGCACAAGTGACACGACGTAGTCAAAATTTGTGGTATGAGTGGGATTTCACTCACATCAGTGATCACATTGTTAATCAACACTACTAAATTGAAGTGCTAAAAAGACTTCGTGAAAAAATTAGGAAAAAAAAAAAGGCCAGAATTGAGGGAGTGATAGATGGCTGTTGCACCAAAATAAAGTATCCACTCATATGGCCCTATCTTTCAAGCAGTTTTTAACCTGCAAAACCATTACTTTAATGGAAATCCTCCTTATTCCCCTGATTTATCACCTTGAGACTTTTTTTATTTTCCTACTGTAAAATCTTGCTGAAAGAAAACTCATTTTAACTCAGTTGGTGAGATTCAAGAAAAAACGGAAATTTTCCTAAGGGGACTCGTTCCAGAACTGTTACTAGCAATGGCAGCACCAAATGCCGAACTGTGTGAATGCTGAAGGGGACAACTTTGTAGGTTATACTATCACAGATAACTGATTCTGTAAGTACAATGATTTATTGGACCAGTTTCTTTTTTATGTATGCCACACCTCGTAGTTATATACGCGTTCAAGTTTTTTATTCGAAAAATAATGAGTAACCTCATAGAATGAATACAAAAAAAAGAAAAAAAAATGAAATTCACGTGTTTCCCAATAACTCTTGAACAACCACCTTACAAGACAGCAGATGCAAAAAAAGAAAGAAACAAATATTAATTGTTAAATAAAAGTTTTTAAAGAGTACTTACTGATATTAATCATACGTAGCAGTAATGAGAATTTGACTGCATTGAATGGTTGTGATTGAATGATGTGACTTTTGAGAAAGTAAATACTAAATAAACATGATCGCATTGAGGTTTTGGCAAATAACATGTTATGAATTTAAAGTAAAGCAAGAATCCCACATATTAATCCGCAATATTATTTAAATAAACTACTCTACACGCTAATATACAATTATAAGTTGTAGCATACTCTATAGTAAACAAATAATAAATGAATACCCTATTATTAGGAAATAAAAATAATTAACCTACTCATAAAACTGTATTTTTTAGCGTATTGGTGTTTGAAATTTATTTGAAATTCTTCTTATTCTATACTATTTTAGTTCGAAAAGACAAAAATCTTGGAATTCCGTTTAAAAGGCAACATTCCCCTCTCAAATATATATCCGAATTCTAAACCATATCTACCACCAACATACAGTGATAAAAAGAAAGGAAATGTTCTAAAAATTGGCTCCCATTATCTTTTGCAGTATGCTGAGGCCTGGTTATGCATTATAAATGATGGCTTTCTATTTACGCGGTTTGCGTTAAATACGTGAACCATAAGAAATGCGAATACCATTTCAGGACTATGGAATTGTTTGTACGTGACTTGGAATAAAAATTCAGTGAAAACGTAGAAGTTGATCCTATTGCTAGAATATGGTTTCAAATATGGGAATGGTAAATATATTGCTCCTGAGCTGACACGTACAACAATTTGAAATTGTTACCTCGTTCTAGGTGTTTTAGTTCTGTCTTGTTTGATTGAAATTGATATAGAGTATGCACTTTTAGCTCAAGTTACAAAAATAACGTTTAAAAATCTCATTTATAAGAGGGCTTATCATACATAGAATAAATTGGACATTTTTCTATTCTAACTTTATTTGTGTTTTTATTCTTGTAGATTATTACATTTCAAGGTTTATAACCTTGAAATGTAATATTATTAATATTTTATTGCAGGAAAAAATATTAATATTTCTTTTAAAATTTATAAACAATTTAATTTAATGTGATGAAATAAGTGTAGTATTACTATTTAAGATCATAATTAATGTAACTCTTTCACGAGCTGAATTTTGTCAGAAATAATGAACAAGAGTGAAATAACTACAAATATTTTAGATAAAAATCAGAAAACTAGAATTATTGAACAAAAACTGGCACATATTAGTAATATTAAACACTTTTTTAAATAAAGGGGTCCAAAGTCTTAAAAAATAATAGGTGGTACATATTTTTTCCACCACGCTTCAAGCTGCATGATACTTCCGGATGCATGATATACCTTCCCTAGGCACAATGGAACTTTGCAGACACAACACATCCCTTCTTTTAGAGTAGAAAAATAAATAAATGCATTCTTCATCTTCTACTGTTATTCATTCTATATATTAAAACATTTTCACTTTTTCCGAATGTAATATTGTAATCTTAATTTTAGTACAGTCTTAATTTACTTAATGCTAGTTTTAACCTTAAATATTATTTTATTCTATGCATTATTTTATTTTACCTAGTTTTTATTTAGTGAACATTTATAAAAAATGCATTAGGTGTATTTATTTTTACCTGACAATGAGCTATAACTCATTCAGGACATTTGTATAATTATGTGTGTGTGTTGTGTATGAACAATTATTTAATAAATATTATTAATATTTTAAAAAAGGTATAATTTATAACAAATCTATCTGGCCCCATAAGCATTTCCAATATTGCGAAAAAAAGGGGAATGCATTTTGTATTTGTAAAGAAGATAACCTTCAAAAGTGTGGTGGTACATTTTTTGACCTCGCATATTTTTAAACAACAAATGCACATGGGAGGTACTAATTATTGTAATATTGACTTGTTTAGACGTAATATATGTACTGTTCTGATTTGTAACAAATATCTTTCATTTACATTTAAAAATACACAACACAGTCACTTCCAAAAAATACCACAGTTCATCAAAGAATGAACTACCGCATAAACTCATTGCATACAATGAGCTTCTGACATGTGTTGCAAACTTGAGTAACTGCTAGGATTTGACCTCTGTGGTGATTACAATATTTAGCATAAATTTCTGAGGCATTCAAACAAGTGCTACGTTTTATGTACCCCTACGCAGCAAACGAATAAGAGTTAGTAGTGGTACAACATATGTACCACCAAGCATGAAAGGCTGATACATTCCTTTTTCCAAAATAATTACACAATTTTG
This sequence comes from Trichonephila inaurata madagascariensis, assembly GCA_019973955.1. Taxonomy (NCBI): domain Eukaryota; kingdom Metazoa; phylum Arthropoda; class Arachnida; order Araneae; family Nephilidae; genus Trichonephila; species Trichonephila inaurata. The sequence goes on along the minus strand of BMAV01002415.1, from coordinate 132,847 downwards.
AGTTATTCCAAATTAAGAGAATTAACTATATTTTGTGTGTGTGAGTGGTACATTTTACTTTTAAAGGTAATTTTTAGCAGTTATAAATTAAATCTAACAATTTAAAATCTAAATCAGGCATACCGTTACGTAATATACACTGTATCTTTGAAATATTTATTAAATTAAAACATATATATTTAGTTTTGGAACAATTGTTAAATAAAAAGTATATGTTAGCATAAAATAGATAATGTAATACGCCATATTTGGTCTTAAAAATATTTACAACTCATTAGTAGTTTTGTTTTAAGTAAAACTCTCACCTTACCTTGACAATTTTTTAAAATTCTTAACACAGTTTATTAGCTACTTCTAGACCTTCACCATTTCAGATTTTAAAATGTTCTTCCAGATCCCAAAAGGCTAACAAAGAAAAAAAGACAAAAATGTATGATCTAGAGTTACATTTTTTTTTTTTTTTATCCTCTTACAATCTTGTAATTTTGACCACTTGAGATCTCGCGATAAGAACAGTTAAAGTATATATATATATATATAGTAATATAAAATAAAAGTGAATAAGTACTAGAACCTATAGTGCTAAAGCAGGAAGGAATTGGAATTCACCAGACACAACAAATGTAGATACAAAAAAGTCTTTGGACTAAACTGGAGACCTATTATAATTTCTAAAGTTGTCGCTGAATTAGGCCGGTGAATTAGGATTAGCAATGCTTTATGGATCCAACCTTCCCCGTACAGCAGAAATTTTCGGCATAATAGGGGAAAAAAAGCCAAGTTGAAAAGTTAAGCCTAATACAACACGTGGAAGAAAAACCTGATAATATATTAAAAAAAGTTAAGAAAAGAGAACAATAATGAATGTCTCAAGGAGAGGAATAATAAAAAAAAATTATATAGAAAAAAAAAGAAACTTACATGTAAAATAATTACTGGAAATCGTAAATTCAATCTACCACAATAAACTCCCAATGCGAAATGACGTAAAAGATTGAAATGACAACACGAGAAGGAAAAAACCGTCGCGCCACCTGGATATTTATTTTGCAATTAAACAAACCACTAAATTTTTTTTTAAAAAATAAACCAAATAAAGGAAGTTTTAAATACAATAATGAACGAAGTAAAGAATGGATAATATCAAATAGAAATATGTTACAAAGTAACTATACTTGGATATATATATATGTAAAAAGTCTTTTTTTATATATTCTTCTTTTAAAAATATTTTCCAAATATATTCAAGCAAGCATTAATTTTTATTTATTAATTTTTTTTTTTAATCCAATCTCGAATTTAGGCTTCATGAATCAAGTTTCTAAAACATATCGTTTGCTTTTTTCTGAATTAAATGAAAAATTGTGTCAAAAAAAAAAAAGTTGAAGCAGATAAGTTAAATAAAATTTATTTTTATCTCAATCTTAAAATTACATTTTATAATTTGGTAAATGCTCACATATTTTGTTACTCCACAAAAACACCTTAAAAAGATATATCACAGATGTAAAATGATGGTACGGTAAATAAAATTTATTGTATTAAGGTATCCGACTACGTTCAGAACCGTGATTTTGCAAATGCGCATGAATTGAAAGTTTTCATGATATTTAGTGTCACTTAGATTAGAATACATGTACAAAATTGTTTTAAGGATATTTTGACAAAAAAAATTATTTAAAAGCAATATTTTGTCAAAAAATAGAATAATCTTTTTTCAAAATGTTCTCCTTTTGTGAAAAATGCTTCTATTATAATAATATTTTGCCTGTATATATTTCACACCTCTCTACAGAGGCTCAACTAGAATTTTTGAAACATATAGCTTAGAAGTGGGTTTATTCATACTTTACGACAACAGAGGGGAGCAATTTTAAGAAAAAAAAATACCAATAATTATTTCAATTGGTGGTAACTCTGAAAATAATGTAAATTTTTCAAACATTCTAGTTGAACCTCTGTAAAGAGGTCTGAGCTATATACAAGCAAAATATAATTATAATGGAAGCATTTTTCACAAAAGAAGAACATTTTGAAAAAAGATTATTCTTAGTCAATTTTTTGCCAAAATATTGTATTTACGTAATTTTTTTGTCAAAATGTCCTTAAAACAATCTTATGCATGTATTCTAATCTATCATGAAAATTATGTGCTTTTTTAAAATCACGGTTCCGAACGTTGTCGGATACCTTAAGATGACGGTAAATCATTAAATCTGATTACTTAAATTGTTATCTGAATTAGCTGAAATTAGAATCAATATAGTAAATGATTATTATATTTCACAATTTAAATATATAATTTTAAAAATATATTATAAAAACTAATTTAAAAAAAGAAGCTATGTTTAAAAATGCAACTTGCGCATTAGCTTTTAAAGTATGTACATAATTTGTGTTTTGCTAAAACAAAATTTAAATGTGCATGGATTTTAAATTAAGAATAACATTTGATGAAAAAAAGATAAATTTTCTATATTCTCTGAAATATTTTACCAATTATATCATATTCAAGGTATTCAAAATAACACAAAATATGATTCTTTAACTTCTTTAGAAAAACTATGAACAAATTTGAGAATTCTTTCATCTCTTTTAAGTTGAGAAAATTTCAATGACATATGACTTAATACGAAGCATAAGGAAAATTTTACGTAACAATGGCAGGTAAAAATTTTCGAACTAGTAAAAGTACATTTTAAACATTTGTTTTTGTAAAATAAACAAATAACACATTAATTATTAATCAAAAATGAGCAAATTCCTTAACAAAATTATTCAATGAAATATATAAGGAACATTATTAGTATAAAAAAAATCAAAATCGTAAATGTGTCCAAAATTTGACATTTAGAAGGTCCACTATCTTCTTAACCCGGTATATTTTAATTCGAAAGTAAAAATTTTCCATTTCACTGATTTTTATAACTACTATAATTGCAGTGTTTCATTATCGCTTTCAATTTTTTTAAGAAAGAAATTTAAGTTTTAAAAATAAAAATAAAACTTTTTTTTATACATTGAAATTCATCTCAAGTTGTTGAATACTTCAATTAATTTCTACTTTTACGTGTATTTAAATGTGTGAAAATAAATTACTGTAGATGAATTGAAATGTATTTATCTTGTATTAACTTTAAGAAGGAAGAAAGAGGAGAAAAATTATTTTTGCATATCAGAAAAAAAAAATACAGTAAGTATTTGATGAAGTACGTCGGAAAAAAACATAATATTGAATAGATTAGTTTTGTATACAATGCCTTTTTTTCTGAATAGTGCGACGAAATATGTTAATTTTTGATTATGTGTTTTTGAATACTTATGTAGGTTAGCTCTCCTTTAATGCTATTCAAAATAAATTCTTTTTAGATGCAAATGAGGTATTTTGTGAAGGTGCTTGCACTTTTCATATTTAGCTGTATAAAAATTGTGTACTGTTATACTTATTAAAATCTGAAATACTTCACACACATACACAGCATCATTATTATAGTGGGGGTTTCGAAAAAAATACTGTGTATGTGTAAATATTGGAGAGTGACGTTTAATAATAAAATGGAGAAAAATTAATTTGATTTTGGTGAACTACGATAAACAATGAAACTCACACATTTCATATTATGTTTGTCAGGTATTAAATTCCTTCCAGAATAAAGAAAGAGGAAGAAGAAAAAAATAAAGCAATATAGTTCGTTAAGTTTTCCTTGGAAAAATTAGAATTTAAAGAATTGTTGCATTATGTTTGGTTGAATAAGAAAACAAAAAAACAGTTTTGTTTTTTTCCGTTTTATTTTGAAGAGCTAAATTTTTTTTCTTTGTATAACGTAGATGTCTTGTTTATGGAAAAAATTTTAATTTCTTTTTTAAAGCCTGATAATTATAATCGGAAATTTTTGTGTAACATTTCAATTTGCAATTTGTGTAAAATTTTGTAACATTTTTGCTGAATTCCATAATATTTTAGGCCTTTTACTCCTTGAAAAATGATAAAAAATCAACACATTCTATAGATATTTAAATTATTTTTAGCTGGATTGTTATATAATCCGCATTATTGGAACAAATATACGTAAAGTTTAATAAAATGATAATTTTTGTAATATATTTATTTATAGTATTTCGAAAAAAAAATATGTATTAGTTTTTTGAAACAAATTCCAACATGCACTGGTACTTACAATGCTACAGTAGTTTTTTTTAACTCCTACTATTAGCTCACACTCTCTGTTATCTATTTATCTTGTTCAAATTTTCAATCGTTAATAAAATACATTTTAAAGTGCCCAATTGAGCTGAAAATTTATATACATGATTATTTTGGATGACAATAACGTAATTTAAATTTAATTAAAAAATTAATTGATTTAAACTAATTATTCAAAGAATTACAAATACAGCCACGTTGGCATCCTTTTTGGAGACTTATGTCAAAACTTTTAAAGGGTTTTTTCTCAAATTTTAAAGCACTCAATTGAGGTGAAATTTTCTATACACGATTGCTTTGGGTGAAAATGCAATAATTTTTTATAATTAATTAAAATTAATTGGCTAAAACTAATTATTTAAAGGATTACAGATACATTCACGTTGGCTTCACTTTTAGCGATTTGAATCAAAACTGTAAGAGATTTTTTTTTTTCTCACGCTTTAAAACATTCAATTGAATTGAAATTTTATATACACGGTTTTTTTGGATGACAATACAATACTTTAATGATAATTAATAGAAATAAATTACCACTTATATATATAAAATTGTGATTCTGTCACATGTATATACATATTTATATTAATAGTAATTATTTGATAAAAAGTAACTGTAAAATAAAATCTTTCTTTGTTGTTTCTTAGTAGGATTCGACATATTTTTTTTTATATTACTTGTTTCTTTGTTTGTTAATTTCAGTTAAGATTATTACCTTAAAAGTTACTACAAATCTTATTTTAACTCATTTTGTCTTAAGAAAAACTGTTATAGACATAGGAGCTTCTTTTGCTATTGATTATTGGAACACTGATTTGATTTTATATGTGATTTTTAATTTACATCACACTATAACAACTGGAGGGCTATTGGCGATGAATTTCGTGAAATTAAATTATTCTAGTAGTGTAAAGTGAAATAGAAGTGAATAGATATTGTCCCATTTGTGGTCTTTTGTTTTTTAAAGTGAAACTTCTTTGGGCTCTAGAGTGAATGAAAAATGTGCCGTTTTGCGTTAGGGTGAAAAAGGGAACATAAGTTTAGTCTCCGCCCCCCGAAACGTCACCACGGTGAGGAGATAGCGAGTGGAAGAAAAAAGGGGAACGGGGACACCACGTGACTTGCGTCATATCCCTGAAAAAGTTCGATGATTTCCCACCTCTCCGACTGCTCAACTTGCTCACCTACCGTTTGGGGGTCCTTTTCCAACACACCCGGGAAAATCTATCAACGGTTGTATGAGTTTAGTGTGTGCATTACGGTGTAGACAAAAAAGCGTGCCTTTTTGAAATATTTTCTTAGATTGTTGGCTACATGGCTTAATTTTCATTTGCGTTGAGTTTTTATTAATTCTAGTGAGAATGCCTAAATCAAATGCACAAGGAGGAAAAGAGTTTCGTGAAAGAAAAAAAAAAAACTATCAGAAAGTCCAGTTGAAAAAGTGACAAAAAAACCAAAAATTAGTGCAAATTCATCAAGTGCCACTGCGTGATCTCCATCAAAGTACATGATAGAATATCCAGCACGGAAAAAACATTGCAAAATACTCTTTTAATCCCTTCAGGACCGGCGAAAGGAGAAAGAAGGGATTCCCCAGGCCCACGCGTTCGGAGAGAGTACGCACGCACAGGACAGGGCGAGTTTCCCCCTGCTAATCCTAATTTCACTAACAAATTCATGTAAAATCTTAAATACAATCAATTACACTAAAATTTATTTTTTATTATAATTGATAATGTTTGAATATATAGTTCAAACATTGTCCCTACATTTAAAAACAATATTGCAAATTTTAAAGAGAATGTTTTCATTTTAATAAAAAAAATTACTCTTTTCACCATGAGGATTAAAATAAAATAGACGTAAAACTTGCAAAATACTATCTGGCAAATATCAAACGATGCGGTTCTAACTGATACACATCTTTTAAATAAAAGTTAATGTATCGTTTTTTTATTTTTAATTAATCTTTATAAATGTTTTTGCTTTCTAAGAAGCCCTTTAGTAATGATGTTTTCTGTTCTTATGGTTTCGGCAGCTCTAAATGCGGTAGAGTTATTCTTAGAGTTTTATTCTTACTAAATTCAAAATGAGTCACAGTAGGAACAAAGATTATTTTTCGTTAAAAATGAGTCATCGCGTTTGTTCTATGAAGATATGCTTTTTAAATACATTTTGAGTGCAAAAATTGTTGATGAAAATCTGAACCATAAATAAAGTAAATACTGAAACTATTATTTTATAAATGTATAAATCACAATAAACTAATAACATTTTCTTCTTTATTCAACTTCGTCAAAATGTAAACAGAAATCCAGAGCGCAATAAATTACAAACACCTAAATGCCCCTCCGTATTCTCCCGAAAATCTAAACATGTTCAGTTGTTTACATTCATACAAATTAGGGATCTAATTAAAAAAAAACTCTGAACCGAAAGCACATATCAAAATTCAAAGTTTTGTTAAACATTATTGAAAAAAAAACGGACTTAAACCACCAATTAGTGCCTTGTAAAAATTGCTGTAAAAACGTTCCAAACTCTGATCACACAGGTGTGATCATGAGTCTCAGAGTAGGGAATGTACAATCACATATATGATACCATGGGCCCTGGAGGCAGAAACACGAAATCACATGCATGTGATCATAGTCCAGAATGGGTTAATGCCAAGTTTAGGGAATGGGAGTGCAATTGAGACCCTTCTAATGACAGCACAGATTAATACGGACTTTGTGAACCACCATGTGCCATCAACTACAGAGCTTTCAATGCGTGTAGTGCATGTTGGAACGGATGCATGTGAATCAATAATAAATTTTATTATAAGGTACAAAGACTATGATTCCCATAAAAATGCTCAAAAAATTTTTCAAAAGTGATTCTTTGATAATCCTTTAGGTCACGGGTATTCGATTTGTGATAAATTATGGTTTAGAGATGATTTGAGAACGCTTGTTGCAGAGCACAAAAATATTTTTCAAAATAAATTTAGAAGTCATTAAAGCATGCTACAATTGCCGACAAAGTTTAAGTAGGAAAATTATACCAAGTTTTTCAAAATATAATGGTTTTGTATACCCAGAATTTCTAGCTTGACTTGGTATGAGAAAGACTCATTTCGCCACGAATACCTTTCATGCAAATTAGGCCATTGAAACATGTTTACAGTCAGTTTGGAATATTCGGGCAAATAATCAATGTTCTAACGTCGCCAAAGAATTTTCACTTCTATCGCGTGGCGTTCCACGCAGCATTTTTTATTTAATTCTTACT
>BMAV01002415.1:73923-100305 GCA_019973955.1 Trichonephila inaurata madagascariensis | reverse complement strand
CCCCCCCCCCTCCCTAATTCTCAACATGCTCTTGAGAAATTTTTTTTAAAAAAAGCATAAACGTTCATCAATATCCTATGCTTCAGAAATCAAAACAAAAACACTGTTGAGAAGTAATGAATTTATAATGAATTTATTTTAGCAGTATGAAAAATTTTTAAACTCATACAAGGGCCTATAATTACTCTAATTGTCAGTATCATGTTTCGAAAATGATTTATCATGTCCATCGTCACTGCTGACTTCAGAATTAGTACCGGCGTCAACAGCTTCCCCCACGGCATCGTCTTACGTGCCATCCAGTGCATATGCTAAGCAACATTTTTTAAAACGAATGTATTATGGAAGAATGTAAAAGAATTATTACAGGCTGCTGAACATTTATAAGCAAAAATTATATAATTTTGCTTATGCCATCCTTGTCAAATATGCAATGGACGGTGTTCTGTTTCTGTTTTTTTCTGCATATAAAACTGTCTGCCTTTTCATAAATGCATCAGAGTGAACCATTATTGATGGTATTGTTGATATCTTGGATATCTAGGTGATTTAAAAAGGAAGTGTATGCAAAAAAAAATATTTCTAGATACGAGCAGCCGATGAGGTTTAGGATCCACCGAATACTAGAGGTAAACTGCAGAATGGGATGTCACCGATGCCAGTGTCCAGAATGTATGGTTACATTTTTCCTTTTAAAAATTGTTATTTCAATTTCCCCCTACCAACAAATGTTTTGCTCTCAATTCTAAGCCGCACCCGACTCCCTGTAGTGTTAAAACAGAAAAAGTAGTGTGGCTTAAGCTCGAGCAAATACGGTATAACTTTTAGCAGGCAATTTTATAGAACGACATCAACATCAGAACGACAGAACACCATCCTGTCTTAAGAAAGATGAGGTGATCTACCAAAATTCATTGTTAAGAATTTTTCGAATACCTATATCTCGGGGAAACTGTGTTGCATGTGATGAAAACCAGTGACTTGCTTATTAACAGCCATCATTTAGTTAATATATATATATATATATATATATATATATATATCGATCTACTCCAAAAAATAGTATATACTTCTCTCAAATTTCAGCTCCATGTGCTTTTAGCAAGCATATGCGAACCCATAAATTTGTACTTACTCAGAACTTTAAGCCAAAATACATTTTCATAGAGTGACACCTTTCGGGGCTTTCAAATGAAATCTTACAATTCTCGTGATTCATTTTTGGGAGAGAAACAGTCTCATCAAATTAAAATAGCCCCATTCATTCAATACATTTTTATGTTTTGTGATTATAGGAGTAACAAGTTGACACCTTGAGTAATTGTTGAATTAACAATACGCTCAATGCAAACCTTATTTAATAGAAATAAACGAAATTTCATTACTCTGATGGTTAAATAAATTTCTCAATGCATTCGATTTCCTTTTTCTAATAAATTAATAATTTTTCATATCCTATCAGTATTGCGAGAAAGCTCCTTGTCACTCAAAATTCAAACGTGTGACTTTATTTCACCACATTCTAGTAATATTTAGCTGAGTTAGTATTTTTTGTGCTGTACATAAATTGGAACAAAGGTGTGATCACGTCATGCTTATAGAAGTCAAGCAATTCCTATGTTAAGTGTAATCCAGTGCTTCTGAAACTTTCAACTTTTGTGTCCCAAAATTCAATCATAATTTTTATTGCAACCCTCCCCCCTCTCCGTACAATAACAATGTATTGAATTCAATAATACTGTACTTTGACGCTAAAGTACAATACGACTTTAACCTCTTAAACGTTTCACTCAGCAAAAGCGTTAATTGTCCCGGATGTAAGTACGTCTTTCCGAAATACTATTTTTCTGTACACTGCTATCCATAAAATTATTCCAAAGGCTTTAGAATGTAACAAAATTACCTTGAGAGTGTTTGTGAAACACAATTACTTATTTATTCATTTTCTCCCTCCCCATAATATGGTTGACTACCTGGATCTAATAAACAAACCTCTAGAGTTAATTCACTGTACGTGTCATTTACATAGAAGAAAACCAGTAGATAACAAGCTACGAGGGTTGATCAGCAAAAAAGGTTAAAAGTCGAATGAAGAAATATTTATTAACGATAGACAAAAAATACAAAAAACGAATTAAAAGGCATACGTGCCTCTCACATTTCGACATAATCACCAAGTATACTTAGGCATTTATCAGAACCCAGAACCAACTTGCTTGGTAGAAATGTCCCTGTCCATTGAGCCAGGACTCGGAGGATGATTTCACTGCACTATTTTGGAATATCACAGCTCCAGATACGATGTGCTACACGCTACCATAGCTCAGTCTCAACTCTGACGAGATTTCACGCACAGTTACGCGTCGATTATTTTGAATCATTTCTCCAATCCATGCCGTGGTGATTTCTGTCGGAGAAGAACTTGGCCGGATGCTCCCTGTCATATTGCGGTTTTCGACATCCTGTCTACCTGATTGAAAATAGTGACACAATTTCGATACATTTTGTCAGCTCATTGTAGAGGAAGACACATTCTAAGCCCATAAAATTAAATCACGTCTCGGTCTTCCAAACGAGACCAATTTCCTAAGAATCTTGCCATTTCAATCGTCCTGAACCATCTGGGAACTTTCGCTACCTACCCTCAAACCAGCTGCATGAAAAGTAGAGCCATTTGTCTCCACTCTGGGAATACAAAATTTCTCCACAATATGTAGTTTTCAAATGCTGAAGCTTGTAACCTTTTTTTTTTCTGATCATCCCTCGTAGTTATAGTGGTTGACAAGATATTTCTTGAACTTAATTGCTGTTCATGAAAGAAAGTATGAGCAAATTCGATAGTCATGCAAACTTTTGATTCTAAATACTATTTTCGAGATTGAGCTTTAAATTCTAAATATATCTGTAGACAATTACTAATAGATCCGCAGATAATTTACTCCGTTTTTCATGTAATTGCTGCATCGATAAATGTACATTGTTTTCACATAATCTATAAATAAATAGTGATGACAAACAATAGTGAGGTAACACTCGTGTCAAAAAGATTAAAGTGGATTAATTTTCCTGCAAATATAATCCAACTATGATATTTGAAACTGTCTTACAAGGATGGACCGAAAATTGCATATAAAATGGTATGAATTTAAGCGAAATGTTTTTAAAATTGCCTGAAGTGCTTCAACCTATTATATAAAAGTTATATTATTCTAAATTAGTTCATCTCTTTTTTATTTTATCAAGTTCCTAGTTAGAGAACTAAATTTTCTTACACATATAGAACATTTAATACTTATTGTTTACTTTCTGAAAGATATTAATCAATTTATTCAATATTCAAAGATAATTCAAAAATATGTTGTTGTTTTTTTTATAAATAATGTACTTTTATTACAAAGCAGTGACATAATTTTGAAAAAAAAAGTAAACCATACGTAGAATAATTGTTTTAGTTGTAATTTATTGGGGTAATTTGAGGAAATAATGAACTAATAAATTAAATTTTAAATGAGAAGTGTAATTTTTAAAGGTAAAATCTAATTATATGTTCATGAATTAAATAAAATTTACTTACAGAATGTGGTTTGTCATTTTTTTTATTCTATGCACGTTAAATATGTTAAATACTAATAAAACTTACATTTAAGAAATAGATAGTATGTTCTGAATTATATTTAATGCGAATCACAAGACAAAAATCAAGGAGTTATAAAATTAACACCAATTACATTTTCAATATTTTTTCAATGAGTTGCCTGAATATTGTTCGTTAACATTGAGTACTATAATCACATAGGAAAACACATGCTTTAATTTGTATATCGAACAACAAAAAATCATCTTTGAAAAATTACATATTGAAATTCATTTATTTCACTTATATGTGAATTTTGTTTGTTAAAATAATGTAAAAACCATGAAATATATTTTACATTCTCAAATATAAGTTATCTCTATCCACTTCAAAAAAAAAATTTAAGATTATTTTATTTAACTCTCAAATTATATAAAAAGAGAGGGAGACATTGGCATTGGCGAATATTTATGGCTGTACTATTTTAAGGGCAAACATATTTGCCAAAATTCATCTAGTGTACTAATATTGAAATACGATTCTTCAGTATGAATTATTTTATGTTTGAAGTGGGCAATTTTGATGTCCGAAATAAGCTATGAATATGCAACACTGCATGAGTTAAAAATAGATACGGGAACAGGAATATCTTCATACAGTATGACCAAATTCTTTTTCTTCTTTTCAAGTGAATTTTTTTTCTCTCTTTAGTAAATAAACCTCACTAAAGTTTAAAAAAGGATTTTTTTCTATTAAATGAAAACAAATTAATGTTTCCACACAAATTTTTAAGCTTCCACTCTAAAAAGAAAGAAATATTGGAATAATAAAGCTAATTTACAAGCCTAGGACTTTTGACTGTGCGTGGAATAATTTCATCTATAAAAGACAACTTGAAAGTCATTTTTAAGATCCATCAGGAATTTTACACAAATACGATTTTCTTTTTACTTATATCTTTCCAGAATGTTTTATTTTATAAGATAACATAAACAAGCATAAAACGGAGAAAAACATATTTCAAAGCTATTCAGATAATGCAGAATTTTTTTAAATTTTAGACATGTTTCTTTTTAATGCCTACAAGACAATTTACTTTTCTGATAATGGATTCAAACTTTTTTTTACTGCATTTGTCATGAATACTAGCCTTTTTACTGATTCATCTCTCTAACCAGGAAAGAGAGAAAAAAAATAATATCATCATTTATGTTGATAAAATGATTCTGAAATAAATATACTTTTTTTAATGTGGTAATAAATCAGTTTGAGCTAAAATCGAAGGAAAAACACACACATCTGTTGTTTAACCTGCTACTATGGGTTCCAAATATTTTCTTTATAACCCATGAATTTTATATGATATTATAGTGTAAAATATTTATTAGTAAATTATCATTTTTTTTACATTTTTCTTCATTATGGATGGTGTGTACATTCCTTAGAAAGATAAGAACAGTAAATAATGAGAAATGAAAAATACAGGGAGATTCCAAATTCATGGTACAAACTTTAATGGTAGGTACAGAACATTGTACCAATCATTTAATGTATAGGAATGTACGGACGCAAGTAACAGGGTGAGACAAGTGCAATGTTTACAAAAGCTGTTCAAAATTGCGTTCACTAGTAGCGATTCCTGCTTGGCAGCGTCGGTGAAGCGATTGTCATACACGCTCAAATATGCCAGGTATTTCACGCACATGTGCAGCAGCTTCTTTTACTTGTAGAAGGAGATCCTCATTTGAGTCAAGTGGAGTCGTATATTTTTCAGATATCCTCATAAAAAGTAATCAAGGCGTGATAAATTGGGATATCGGAGAGGCAAAGGGTCTGGTTTACCACCCGAATCCATTGAGCTTCAAATGTGACATTCAGGTAAGTGCGCACATCGGTTCTGAAGTGGGCTGGTGATCATCTAGTGATTATGAATGGCAATCAGAACCTTCAGCAGAAAATCTGGTATTCGTAGATCAGGAAACTGCACTTGATACATTCGTAGTGCAGCGTGCCGTTACCATTTGTACGGCCGTAGATGTAATGCATATCTGCTTTTTCGGCATACGTAAAGTCTCCCATCGTAGACGTCAGAACAATGGGCTCAATTCATGACGTCACATGATAAAGACAAACACGTGTTCTCCATTGAATTCAAAACAAACATTAAACTAAATGTACTTGTTGTTATGGCTGTAAAACTTAGATAGAATTTCAAATTTCATATTTGGGTAAAGATGTTTAAATATTATGGAAAAAAATCTTTTAAAAGATTTTTTAAATTTAAAAAAAAATCGTATTTTATGTTTATACTTTTAAATAAATGCATTTTGTATACACATGTATTTCTTAAGAGAAAGTTTCTGCAAAGAGCAGAACTTGGCAACACCGAAGCGCGTGAACTGATTAGCTGGAAACACAAGATAGTTTTTATCGTGTGACAATGACGTCACATGAATTTTTGAATTGATTGACAAGAATCACGTGGTTTTTACTATCATGTGACTGACTTACCATTGCGAATAGCGCTTTTCCCTACTTAGATGAATCATGTTGAACAGTGGATAGATATCTACTGTCCTCTACCGGCAACGCATCAAACCCATAATTTCATTTCTCTTTTCTTTTATTTCCCTTGTTTGCGCCTTACCAAGGCACTTTCGCTTACGCATTTCTATACAATAAATGATTGTTATACAATATTCTGTATCTACCCTTATTGTTTATACCATGAATTTGAGACAACCCTCTATACATAATTTATAAGCAAGATAAAGCTAAGTATTGGTAATGAAATATTATATAAAATTGAATACCACAATATAATTTATAAATTCAGATAACTATTCCAATAATATGGAGTTATTAAATATTTTTAGTTGAATTATGTCCCTATGAATAAAAAATAATGGAAAATACTTTTTTGTGGAAGAGTTTTGATACACATGAAATCAGTTATATATAAACAAAACCAACAAATTTCATTGCAGTTATGTGTAGAATATGATTCCCATTTGTATTGATAAATTAGTTTAAAAGGAATGTAAATAATTTATTAAGAACAAAAAAAAATTGGCAGTTATAGAGACTGCCGATAGAAGTGAAAATTTAGAACATATAGTATTAAAATTTGAAATTTCATAATGTTCGAATTAAAATTATCAACATCAATCTGGATTTCACATCTGTTGACACTTCGAGCAACAATTATATGCATGTTTATATGGTTTTTTATTATTCAAATATATTATGGGCTGTACAAGATGATGACAATATATAAATACAATTCAATTGAAATAACACAATTAATATACAATCATATTATCTATGAATAGTATTTGTATTTACATATATTTCAATGTACTTGATTTTTAGCATTATTTTAATTGTTTGCATCATTGTCATCATTAATTTCACCAATACTTAGACTTTTTAAACTTTCAATTATTTAATTTTGTTCTAAAAAGATACAATAGGCTTATGGTAACCAAAAAAGAAAAGAAAATGCTTAAATCAAATTTATCCAAGTATCGCGCAAAGACCGCATTGATCGTCGTTTTATATTTTGTAGTACTGAGTTTTCGATCATTGAACATTTTTAAATTAAGTGTTTAATTTAGAAATTCAATTAGTTGTATTTTTTTATCATCTGCAAGGTTAACATTTAAGTCTCCACTTAAAATCATCGGTACATTGTCATATTTTTCACCAAATCCTTTTTCGAATATTTTAGAACCTTCTTTTGTATAAATAACCAAATTTTCGAATAAAAATTGTTGATCAGATTTTCCAGGCGAAATATAAACGGCAACCATTAATATGTATTGCCCATTCTCGGAATCGCAATGAGCAAAGCATATTTCGCTTATATCAGAAACATTAACATCAATGCTTCTAGTGAATTTAGTATGTATGTCCATATGTGAAGCAATAAAGTGTGACGTATCTTGAGTGTTGTGATAAATAGATACGCCTGCTGCTGAAACTTCGGGTCTTTTATATCTTACAACTAAGTCGAAATTCGGAATATCAAGTGGTTCTTCGTTTTTCATACGAATTTCTGACAACAGCAGAGCATTTGACTTTTTTACGATGTCATCACTTTTAAGGTCAGCTGCATGCGCATGAAAACATTGACAATTCATGAAAATATTGATAATCCTTTCTTGTTGGGGATGAATTATAGAAAGGTTTTGGTGACTGTTTATTGTGTATTGTTTTGTAACTTTTTCAATTCTAACGTTAGATCCTCTCGATGACTTGCTGATCTTTTACGATGTTTATCTGTTTCTGAAGCAATTAGAGATGTTCCTGTTCTACCAATCCGAAATTCCCAGCTGCTGCTAATATTTTCTTGAGTAACCAAAAATAAACCTTGAATCCTCTTTACTCTTCTTAAAGCTACGTATACTAATGCTCTAGGAATTAGCAATCGTATTCATAGACAATAGCATCATAAGTACCTCCCTGTGATTTGTGAATAGTCATTGCCAAATCAGAAATAAGTAGAAAATGTTTTCATTTCGCGATTATGGTTTTATTGTTATTGAGTGGTATGAATGAGATGTCTGAGGAGTGATTGGCACAGCATCATCATCAAGATTAAGGCGGACAATAAGATTCCTTGATTTTGTAGCTCGTTTTCTTCCACATAGTTTTGGAAATATCATCCAAATTCTTATGATACCATGATTTTTATCTCTCTCTCTACTTAACACAATTTTCCAACAGTGCCATTTGATATTATTTCGAAATATTAAATTTTTAAATAAAATAAAATATTCAATGAAAAATTCGGAGCCGTTTCCATTATTTTAAACTAAAGATTTTAATGAGATATAAGGTAGTAAACTATAATTTTGCATTAATAACCATATTTTAAACTTCAACACAATAATCTTGAATTATTATTAGATTTTATAAAAATTTTAATTTCAAAATCCACGATAAAAGTATGATTGAACCATTAGAAATCTGTTTTACCACGGTAGTAAAAAAACGACTGCCACTGTGGAATGCTAATCCGCATTGCGTGATGCATTGCAGAGGTTAAATATTAGGCAATAAGTAATACAAAATTTTCAAACGCCAGAATAAATACGAAGATTTAAAATAATTTTAAATAAAATAATATTTTTAAACGCCAAAATAAATACGAGTATTTAAAATAATTTTCTGTTATTTATTTTTTATCTTTAAAATATTAGTATATTTATTTAGTGCTCACTATTGTACTGCACAATGATTCTTCAATTTCACGATTCAAATAATAATCAAACAAAAACACTATTTCAACAATGCACAGTATATACACATTGGACTTTTCACTAAATCCATTCAATCCCACTTACAAGATATACACAGCACTATACATCAGCTGTATAGCTACAGATATACTGCTATAAGCATGTCGGTGACGCGAACGCACGAGATTTCACCCATGCAACTAAGGCACACAGCAAACTGCTCGTGCGGCAGTCATGAGCATGTCGGCGACGCAAACCCATAAGATTTTCCCCTACCAAAAAGTGCCCAACGTGGCTAAAGATTTCACTTCAATAAAAAATAACGTACTTAAATGCATTATTATATTCCTTTTTATATTTGAAATTATTTACAGGAAACAATTAATGGCTCATTATTACTATTCACTCATGTTTCATAAGACAAATAGAGAATTACACTGACAATGTTGACTTCAAAACCCCCTCACTTAAATAATATATTTCAAAATGTAAAGATATTTCTAAAATATTAATTTAAGTTTTATTCCAAATTGTTTCACTTAGAAAAGCATTTTAGTTTTAAAACATCTAATAGATCAGGTTAACACAGAGATTTTATTACCAATAAAGTTCAATTTGTACCTTCATAATTGCAGAGAAAAAGTAGATTAATATGTTACCTATAATAAATCTGTATTACCCTATATAATTAATGTCAGCATTGAACATATTGTTTCGAATATAGTATAAAGTTAATTTAGTAAATATTACAATTTAGTTATATACTTTTTATACATTCTTTAATCTTGTTTTTCATACAAACTTGGAGTGAAATTATATCATAAATAATTAATGAATTGTATGATTATATTTATATTTTACGGATTTCATTTTTATGATAAAGAAACAAATCATTCTGTTACTTGTAGTATTATTTTCAATATAGGCTTATGTCTGACATTATCTTTTCTTCTCAAGAGTTTAAATATACATTTTATCAAATATATAAAATATTATTTGCTTCCAATAAAAATTTTTTTGATAAATGTTTTATGTAATGCAAACTAACATTTTAATTTTATTTTTTTATCTAAAACTAATCCATGTTAAATTTTAAAACACTTTCCTATTGATAGTTAAGTATTCCAGGGGTAAAATTTCAAAAAGTATATGTCCGAAAGATAAACAAAGGGAAGAAAAATGATTAAAACACTGATTAAAGCTTTGTTGGTGGTATCATGGACCTATGTAAAAGTTTCTTTATTTTTTTAACTATGTGATGGCTTTTCTTCCTAGATAAAGATTATCCTCATTTAGGATCATTGGCATATTTAAGATTTTTCAATACTTTAAAACACGGATAGTTTGTCAGCATAATAATGTGACTTCCCTGTAAATCATTAAGAGAACAATGCCCCTATATCTTTTATGCATACTTTATAAAAATAGTAAAATTAATAACCTTTTTAATTGAAGTTGTGGCAAATTTTAAATTAAGACTCTTGGCTATTGAATGTTTCAGTGCATACTTCCTTTGATGTATAGATTGTTTTAGTATTGAAAAATAAAAATACTTGCAGGAGCAATAAATTTACAACCAAGAATAATCCATGACCTTCGGATTGATTAAAATATCCTTATTTTTTGATTTTTTTTTAAAATATGGTTAATCAAGTATAAATAAAATTAAAATTAAATAATGCAGTAGTTGGAAAATACAATATCGTATAATGATATATTTCGTCAAATCGGAAATGCATTTAAAAGATATTCAGCATAATATATAAAGATATCGATAAGAGATAATATATAAAGATAGATAAAAGATATCGTAATGCTACATATTTTAAATGTGGTCGTGGGTAGCCTAATGGTTAGAGCAATGGACTCCAGACTGAAAAGCCTCGGTTCGATCCCTGATGCCACCAAATACCCTCCGAGTACACACGGAATACGTGCTCATTAAATCAGTGGGTCCGAATGTCTTGTGGGATGAATCACATGAGTGCAGGAGACTGGAGAATATTTCCATCCCCTTCAGTTCCATGCCAAAATTGGGGAGGTGGTGTCGCCATCTATCGTCCCTTCTGGAAATTTCACCGAGCTAATTTGTACCGTTACCTGTATGGTGCTCAATGTCTATGCAAACGAGAGGCGTATTTCTAGCCCCTCGCCACGATGAATTTCATGGGCCTCATTCTGACTACTTCAGACAGGTGGCATTAGCCACAACAACAACAACAGTACTTGTTCTTGTAAAATCAAGCTCGTGAAACATCTGGAGAAAGTTCATGCATTCCAATACTCCTCTTGCTCACTTTAACTTGATTTTTCTCTACTTTGTAGTGAAAATCTGAAGCAGTAGATCAAAATGTGACCTTATAAATGTTTATTTAACAAGTACTTACGCTAGGTTGTATGTGAAGTTTTCGTAAAATAAAGTTTTTCTCTCAATTTGTGTAATGTTGTGTGTTCATAATTCCCTTTCCATGTGGATCTTAGGTACAACAGGCTTGAGTATAATATTCAATTTAACCACATTACTTTGTGAATGTGTGGTACTGAGAAATTATGTTTCTTATGTGGGGGGCTCGCGGGGAGAAGCTTCCATTTCTTAAGTTTAAAAAGAAACAAATTATTTTTTTGAAATGACTATAATTGACTATCAAATCCCAGCGATAAACAATCATCTCACTAGTTTTGAAAGTGCACGCATTACATGAATTTAATTATTTCATTTTGATGAAAAGAAGTCCTTGCTTTTTTTCAGTTGTTACTATACTCAAGAAGTATGAAACTGAATGTGTTTCGGATGTTTATGATCTTGTACTGAGAACTATTGGGGCTTAGAACAAATAAGGAACGTGGAAGTAAATCTATTCATTTTTGATTAATTTTTTAGTAAAATTCATTTAACGTAATCAAATAGACGAGATAAACTGAAATTCTCAACTTTGACGGCATGAAAGAGGTTCAGAGAGTGAGTGAATGAATGAATGAATATAAACGTCGCACCATTCAGTTACTCGAGGAAGTTTGATGACGAACCTCATAATATTTTGAACCATCTTCAAGTGTCAAGAACGAAACCGACGGCTCCCCCCTCTCCTAGCTTCCACAGCCCTCCAACGGGAGGACGCTTAGGCTTCACGTATTTAACTTGCATATTAAGGTATCCGACTACGTTCGGAACCGTGATCATAAAAAAGCGCATAAATGGATATTTTTCATGATATTTAGTGCCACTTAGATTAGAATACATGTATCAAAATGTTTTAAGTCATTTTGACAAAAAATTTTTATTTAAGTACAATATTTTGGCAAAAAATTAACTTAGAATAATCTTTTTTCAAAATGCTCTCCTTTTGTGAACAATGCTTCTATTATTTTAATGTTTTGTCTGTATATAACTCAGACCTCTTTACAGAGAAATTACTCTTTACAACTAGAATTTTTGAAAAATTCACATTATTTTCAGAGTTACTATCGATTGAAATAATTATCAGCGTTTTTTTCTTAAAATCACTCCCCTCTGTTGTCGTAAAATACGGATAAACCCACTTCTAAGTTATGTATTTCAAAAATTCTAGTTCAGCCTCTGTAGAGAGGTCTAAGCTATATACAAACAAAACATTATTATAATAGAAGCATTTTTCACAAAAGGAGAACATTTTGAAAAAAAGATTATTCTAAGTTAATTTTTTGCCAAAATAGTGAATTTAAATAATTTTTTTTGTCCAAATGCCCTTATATATAAAACAAATTTATACATGTATTCTAATCTAAGTGACATTAAATTTCATGAAAATTATCCATTTATGCGTTTTGCAAAATCACGGTTTCGAACGTAGTCGGATACCTTAATATAAAAAAAATTTTCAATGGATCTTGTCATGTCAATATCTACCAAAATGAGGCTGACACTCTTGCAAAGGAGGGATTGGACCATTCTATCCTTTTCACCAGAGCGCTCTCATAGGTAGAAACATTCTCAAGGCAAAATACCCAAAATAAAGGAAAGTGATCAAAATTTCAGTTTCATAAAAGGTATAAAGGCAAAATACTAGGACTTTCTTTATTTCTTCCTTGTGAAAGACAGTTCAATACTTGTCTGCTCCGATTTGCCAGTGGACACTTAAAAAGTTTTAATTTTTTTGGAGGCAATGAGAGGTTTAATATTTACCCTGAGCCACCACTCCTGTATAATGATTAGTGC
Source organism: Trichonephila inaurata madagascariensis (assembly GCA_019973955.1). Taxonomy (NCBI): domain Eukaryota; kingdom Metazoa; phylum Arthropoda; class Arachnida; order Araneae; family Nephilidae; genus Trichonephila; species Trichonephila inaurata. The sequence goes on along the minus strand of BMAV01002415.1, from coordinate 87,293 downwards.
AGTGCCGTTGGCTCTGGGTTTGAATCCCATATAAAGCCTAGGTGTTTGTAAATGGATAGTGCCTTTACGGCAGGAGGGTACTCAAAATAGCCGTCGAGCCGCAAGTCCTCTCATTAGGTTGGTGGAAAAGTGAGAGAGGTGGGGAGTTTCTGCCCCCCAAGGTGTTCTCGCTCAAAATTGGTGTGCAACCGAGTCAAATCGTACTGTCACCTGCATGATGCTCAAAACTACGGCTAACGACAGACGTGCATCTAGCCCTTGCCACGATGAATATTGGTGGTCTTAATCCAGTGCTTCTCAAACTTTCAATACTTTTGACCCAGTTTTCAATCATAACTTTCTTCGCGCCCCCCTCCATTCAAAAACAATGTATTGATTTCAAAATTAAAGTACTAAAAGCTACATTCTGAGGCTACAATATGACTTTAATTATAAACCGTACAAATTATTAAGAAAAGTATTAAATTTTGTGTATAATTCTGTATGTGACAAGCCCATGGGAGTCACTAGTAATTATTAATCTTGTTCTTAACTTAGTATTGATAAATTAATCATCAAATACATGATGCAGTACTGATACATTTAAAAAAAATATTATATCAATGTAAATGTGTAATTTACTTTTTTATTATGTCAGAATGCATTTTGTTTTGCTTCCTTTCAGTAAATTTACAAATTTTTAAATCTTTTATTTTTGACTTTTTGATATGCTCACGCCCCCCTTGTAAGGTTATCACACCCCCCAAGGGGTCGCGCTCCACAGTTTGAGAAACACTGTTTTCATCTGATGTTAATGTCGTTCAGGTGGCATAGGCGACAGCAGCAACATATTTGTTTTAAATATCAGGTAGAACAGGCTTCACCTCAGCACATCTTGGACTACTTTGAACTGGACTGGGAAGATATGCATGATTTTCAGTATCGGATTTCATTAGAGTCAACGGTTTCACTGATTTGGTTTAGCTTCATCTGACCAGACGGGAAATTAGTAACCACAACGACCACAACAACTTGCATAAGCCCACTCTTCACGGCGGGTCTTCAGCGGTACTATGTAGAGGTTCAAATAATGATTCATGCAGAAATAACTGTAGCAATGCAAACTATTTTGCATTAAAATGAGCAAGTTTTCAAAGAGCATTTGTGCAAGGAATATAAAAATATTGAAATTAAAATGGAGAGAAAATAGCTTCGAAAACCATTGTGAAGCTTAGACTAGAAGAAATCGTACGATAAACAAGAAGTGCTCATTTAAAAATGATTCTATTGTTCAATATGAGACATCTACTCTATGAGCCAACAAAAACCTAAAGGGAATTCGAAATTTTGACCTTTAAGAATAGGCTCCTGACGAAAACAATATAGCCATATATGTAAAAATGTAAACTTGATGCATTAATATGCAGATAAGGCCAGATTTGATTTTCAGGGAAATTATGAGTTTTTATTTAATATTCGAACAGAACAATCTAATAAAGGAATTTTTGTCACAAAATTAAAAGGAACGGATAGGAATTTCAGTTAAGAAGATTATTTAAAAAATATGAATAAAAGTTCCCATTAACAAATTTAGAATCTTGTTTCCGATCTGAAATTACAGAATTACATTAAAAACCATCCACAATTTCTTCTCTCACATGTAAGTATGCACTTTCATTTGAATACATGAATAAATTTGATTTCGTTTATTCAGATATAACATTAAATGTCCTTCTATAGTGTATTGCTATTAAAGATTCTCTTATAATGCATGCAATTTAATTACTTAAATTGCTGATTTTCACAACTATGAAAAGGTTATCATTTAAATTTTTAAAGTATTCACCCCTTTTTTTTTACTTAGCAAAAATAACAAAATTTCAGTGAAAGAATATTAATATCAAGATAAAAAAAAATTTATTTCATTAAACGAATCATAAGCATTTTATTGTAAAATTCACTTTATTTTTAGAATTTAAAAGCGCGATGTTTAATGTAATTCAAATGGATTTCTTTCACCAAAGTAACTCAGCTAATATTAGTAAAGATTTAATGCTAATCAGTTGAAATTTTCCCATAAAAAAATCTTAATTAAGAGTGCCGAATTTGGTCCTGGGTAGCTTAGTAATTAGGGCATCGAACTCCACACCGGAGGGCCAGGTTTGGGTACCCGATCCCACCAAGTACACTGCAAATACACAAGGAGTTCATGCTCGTTAAATCAGTGGGTACAAAGTCCTGTAGGCAGTTGATGCGGAAACCACGATTGCAAGGTGATGAAGATTATTTCCCTTCCCTTTAGCCCATGCCTAAATTGTGGAGGTGAAGATAGGTGGTGTCGCCATCTATCGTGTAGAAGTCCAACTTGGCCCAGGTTTTGGTAACTTTTCTTCCTTCCCTTCAGGAACAACACGGCAAAAACCTTGTTTTATTGACACCGTTAGGAAGATTCGATGATGAATATTTATTTGAGATAAATATTTTTGTCGTAATACCTTTATATCAAATAGCAAAACAAGTAATGGAGTCTTAACAGATAAATATGTATCCGTAAGCCGTGCTTGCTTTGTCGAAAATTTCGTCTATATACTGGGTGTCCAAAAAGTATGAATGCACTTTCAAAAAGGAATTAAAAATAAACGATATGGATATTCACTTGTGGTTTTTTTATGCTCCATAAAAAAATAACTAAGTTTTCATTTTTTTTAAAAAAAAAAAATTCACAAAGTTTTTTGTATGATTTATTTTGCTCACTACTGGTTACAAGCAAAACATTCAGTCTATTTAAGATTTCTAGTCACGTTGTATGAAATATTGCAGGATCAACGTATTGATTGGCTGTTGTATTTTAACATTTCAATTCATTAGTGTTAGGAATCGGAGAATGGTCAACAATATTTTTCACATTTTTTACAATAACACGTCCACTGTGTTATGTCTAGAGACCTAGCTGGCCACGGTATTGGGCTTCCTCTTTCCATCCATTCCTCGGAGAACTTTTTGCAGCGGTAGTCTAGTTGTAAAGGTAACGGACTCCTGGCCGACATGTCATGAGTTCAAGCCTGGTACTGCTGAAGACCCACTGTGTAGGGGACTCTTGCACGTTAAACTTGTCGAGTGATTAAACGTCCTTCTGTTGGTGTGGTTGTTGAAGAGAGGGTGCCATCTCAGATATAGTCCCCGTCACTTGACCGTGGTTCAAAATTACGAGGTCCATCGCCAAAAGCCCTCGAGTAGCCGAACAGTACGGCGTTAATATTCACTAACTCACTCTAGGAACGTTTTTTCTTCCCTTCGGACTCTAGTATGATGGTGCCCCATTTACGCTGTGCATGTGTTGTAAAGTTAAATTCGATAAAACTTTCTACAACTTGCGCTTGTTCTTGGGATGTCATTTTGAAACAAGCACTATCTGTTTTGCGTTTCATTAAACAAAAAATTTTATCCTATCTTCACGAAACGCAAAAAACTATAAGTGAAAACCTTTATTTGCTTATTTTTAATTAGTTTTTTGAAAGTGTAATCATACTTTTCAGACACTGCTTTTAACAGTTTCATTTCTAAACAGAATACATAAATAATTTTCAATAAAAGTACCTTATACAATTTAAATATAAAATCAAATAATATAGAATCCAAAAAATCCATTTTGTTATTGGCTTAAAGCTAATTCATAATGGAAAAAAGAGTATTTTTTTAATTAATAATAAATAATAATTTTTTTTATTAAATAATAATTTTAATAATAATTCAAAAAAGTTTATATATATTGAATTGTTAAAAAATATATGTGATAATCATTAGAAAATACACACTACATTTCTAGTGTGTTTTTACAACCTAATCTATAAAATATTAACAAATTTTATTTAGGGATATAAAATCAATTGACTAATAGGGTATTATAATTTAAAACATGCACAGTGGTTTCGTCATATTCATGTAGGTCTAAGCGTAAAATTCGCAGTTGTATAACGATATGGACGAGAAACTTGGTGAGGATAATACGAATTCGTATTAGGAAGTGACTTGTGGAACTGAAATTCTGTATTTTAGTGTATGTTGCTTAGAAATTAGGATAATAAGGTAAGTGTTAGGCAACCTACCAACCTACTCTCCACTAAGTCCTGCTCCAAAATTAGAGGTACCTTTCTAATAATAATTCTCTATTCTTTATTGACATTAAATTCCCTCTATTTGCCTTGCAATTCGTGTTCGATTTGCCTTGCATATTCATAGTTATCATTGTTATTGTCAATGATTTAGTTGCTATATAGTAAGGTCGTGAGTACCAATATTGATTTCAATAAAGATATTAGAATTATTTTGTTCACTTGTTACAGGCAAACCTGAAGTGAAATTTCATGGTGAAATCGTAATTGCACCATTTATACAAAATAATTGTCGCTACTCCATGTTTACCAAAATAACACATTTAAACCTTTTACATCCTTGGAAAATCTAGGATGTAAAAGGTAATGAAATCTAGTGAATTGTATATCAGCTCAGTTGTCATCCCTGTTCTTCCACGAAGAAATAATTATCGATTTAAAACACGAATTCACCCAAAGATGACGATTTTCTGTAGTAAAATTCGTTTACCTTTAGATCGAAATTGATGTAAACAAGGAAAACAAAATAAATTGAAATCTACTTTTTTTTTAAGAATTAATGAAATTTACTACAAATATAGTACATGCACATTTTTTACTCTGTTTCAAAACTTAAACATTACCCCTTAAAAGTTACAAAAGGAATATTCAAATGTAGAACTTAAAAAAAGTCTTTTCTTAAATTATGTTCAAAAGATATGCCAAATCATGAAATAATATTATCATATACATTGAAAATGTATCGGGTCCTTAAATAAGTAATGGATGATTCCTAATAAGCGGCACTACCAAGACTACATGTATGTTAGTTTGATGGTAACTACTCTACAAGAAAGAACTACATGCAAGCTTCTTCTTCAGTGTATGTTAGCTCGCCATCGTGTAAACAACATTTTTTTTGTAGTTGTTGATAATGGCTCTAAAAATATCTAGTTATGTGCTAAATAAAGTGAATTTTCGTTGATTTTTATTGTACTATTTTATTTAAAAGGAATCTGAAGCTGAAACACACAGGAATTTTATTGAGAATTATGGTGCCAATGTTCTGTCAGACTCGACATGCAAGGACTGGTTTTGACACATCAAAAATAATTATTTTGCACTTGAGTATAAAAAAAGTCCCGGCGCAAAAAAAAAAAAAAAAATTACGATAAAAAATGTGTGGAATTTCTTGATCAAGACCCATGTCAGACGCTAACTAGAATTCGCAAATCACTACGATTAGATGGGTGAACAGTTTCGAAATGTTTGAAAGAGTTAGGAATGAACGACGTTTTAACTGCTTGTGGAAACTAATGCTTCAACGTCAGAAAAGAAAATTTTTTTTTTCTTTTGCAATGTATCGTGACAGGCAATGAAATGTGTATACAGTATGATAATGCAAAAAAGTAGAAAAACATGGGGTACATCATCCACAAAAACAAATATCCATAGTTTGAAAATTCCCCACTGGATTTTGGGGAGATCAGCAGGGTGTAATTTATTATGAGCTACTCAATACTAATGAGACTATCACGGGTGTTAGCTATTGACTTCATTTAATATACTTTAATCAAGCCCTAAAGGAAAAACAGTCACTATACCTGCAAAAACACGACAAAGTGATTCTGTTACACGACAATGCTCAACCACATGTTGCAAAACCACTGAACCAAGTTTTATCCCACTCATAGTATTTGCCAGACATATCTCCGACCCAATGTCTCTTATTTTATTTCAAAGGCGCATGATCTGGCTGAGCAGTGCTTCCATCCTTATGAAAATTTTAAAAAAAATCGGTTGAGTTTTGATAACCTTAAAAGACATTTCGTTTTCCTGTCATTAAATTCATATACAGCCAAAAAGATGGGAGAAATTGGACTCTACTAATGGGCAAAACTTTCAGTGAAAATTTGTTTTTTTTTTTACCTTAGATATTAAATAAAGCATTTATTTTGTCAAAGAAACAGCGATAATTTGTTCAAGATCCTAATACTAAATTTATTTAATAAGGTTCCGTTTAATAATAAAAAAATACCTTCCATTTCTGAAGTAAAGCAACTCATAAATACTAATTTTTAAGTAAAAATTTCATCACAATTATTTATTTTATCTCTGAGCATTTTCTTCCAGATTATTATTTATGCAAGGATTTAAGATTAAAGAAATTATTTATTTAAAAAAAAAATGTATGTATAAAAGCAGTGCTCCTTCCGAAATTTGTCTTTAAATAATATAAAAGCTAAATTGTATGTTTGATGCATTAAAAATGTCCTGACATTGAATGATTTAAGTATTTATTTTTAAAAAAAAGTACAGACTAGTACATCTTCAAATCAAATAAAATTACAATATTTCACAAATGCAATAGAACAATACGATAGCATACAACCCACGACCGTGGTTTCAATAGATCCTAGAAAAAAGAAGCAAAAAATAAAACCATTATTCTAAAGTGGAGGACAAAAACTGTTTAGAAGTATTGGTTTCCAATAATTTGTTACCCTCTTTTAAAATTTTACTTTCGAAAAGGCCATCATGAAGATAAGGTTTTAATTAATTTTCTAACGGTTCAACAAATGCTTGTTTTCTAAGGATTCTTCACCAATAAATTTAGCTACTTTAAATAAGAAAATATTTAATTATTTAAAAGACTCTTAGTCTCTCCAATACAAATTGATTACTTAAATTCAATACCTATATAAAGTCCTATATTCCCCTTAAATCAAATTAAATTAGTTATTAGTTTTTACTCGTTAGCATAAAACGTTTCCCTTCCAGTATTATATTTTTGGAAGACTTTTCAGCAATATTAAGAAATAAAATTAATTATACGTGTTTTTATAACGTACATTAAGCATCTAGGTTTAAATAAACAGTGTTTCGAAATAAGTAGAAATAATTTTAATCTAATTTAGCAGACATTAATTAATTTTATAAGGTTTTACTAAGCCTCTTTTTATTATGTGAATATTAATATTTCGAAGACAAATTCGTCGTACATAAAGGTTTAGTTTAGTACAAAATAAGTATATATATATATATATATATGTACGAAAGGTATTGGCACGAAAAATTTTTATTTTGGTTAACTATGTGATGAAATAGTTGGGTCCGGAAAAGTAAAGAGGCTTGTTGTAGTTGTTCTGAGTGAACCTTACTATTTTATTCGTTGATTAGGTTGCTTGAGCTGTTAGAAAGTTGTTATAGACGAGGCAGATTTTAGTTGGAGATAATATAATTGCTTACTTCTTCTTTAAGGCATTGGTATGTTAAACAACAGACATATAATTAGAAGCAACTTATCGCAACACACACTACTGTGATTAACAGTCCCATAGTAGTAAAAAAAAAACTTTAGCACTTTCACAATACCAAGACAGAGCACACAACACAAATAACACATACACTAGCTGCAGCTGATGAAGTCATAATGAAAATACAAAGACAAAGAGAAAAGGACAAAGAACCTCGGCTATTTATATCAAGCGGCAAATCCCACATGGCTCTTCAAACGAAAGCTATGGTTGGCGGAAAACTAACGCTTGATAGTTTCTAACGCAATCTTATTTTTAAAAGAAGAAAGCTGTTAACTTCTAAGAATCGATTACAATTAAATCCTGGTTATGAGGGTGAGATAGATAAAAAATCATACAGGATGAAATTAAAGGGGATTAATACACTTTATATATATATATATATATGAAATATTTTTTACTTGAAATGGGCTGCATTTTGGAAACTAAGCCTTTGTATAGACACAGATACTCCCCAAGTGTGACTACCAACGAATATCATAATTATACGACATAGGTATGTACAATTTTCGCATTCGAAAAGTCTATCTCCAGCAGTGATCAAGCCTATAACCTTTGGCTTACAGAATGAGATGGCTACCTCTGAGCCATCGAGCCGACACTCTCTCATGTAAATATATCAATAGCGTAGTATGTGTATGGATTTATTTGTATTACTTCCTCAAAATAATAAATAAGATATTTACATTTTAAATATTAATAAGCACACACACACAATGCTAATCCTTTATTTTTTTTCTATAAAAATGTGCACTGGATGATTATCTCACTAAAATTAATGTTAGTAAGAAAAGGTGTTACTTACTCGGGATAATCGGGCTCACCCAAAGGGTTTTGAGCTGGGTACTGATCCTCCGAGAAGATATTTTATTTGTATAATAAAGTAAGAGCATTTACAAAATGGTTCCGAATGAGAGCCCCTCTCTAAAATCTTGAGAATCGGTTGAAGAATATAACCTACAGTAAAACAATAACAATGCAAAAAAATAAATAAATAAATAAAGCCCTCAATTACAATCACGGATACACAGATGCTGTATTACTAATGAGACAAAAAAAAACTTGAAACATAAATAAGAAACATGGGGATACCTCTAAAATAAGGAAATATTAATGTTCAAATTATTTTTTCCTATTATGTTTTGGGAGAGACAGCAATATAGACATTTATTGCCCGGCAACAGATGTGAGACCCTCACAAAGAGAAAGAAATAGTCGCAGGAGGTGGGACTACTTAAGAAACTGGCGACAAAAGGGAAAGAGGCACCACATCCATTCCATTCCCATTTCAAATATCTTTGCACCCTAAGGTAAAGGAAGCAAACGCGGAGAAGCACCACAAACCACAGATTTCCTGAATCGCAGAAGGAAAGTAGGGGGGGGGATGAGAGTAGACACTGGTCAAAAGGTGGGACTGGTCCAGCAAAAAGTCAGAAGAAAGTCAATTTAATTATTTAAAAAAAAAGTTGAAAAATAATAGCAAAATTCATAGGCCGAGAAACAGAAATAAAAGAAGGTGTGACGTAGTGAGTAGATAACATGCTAAATTTTATTACAGCCTAATTTTGAAATAAAAAAAAATTAATTATTTGCTCAACAGATTACTATAATTGAAGCAATAGATTACAGTCTCACTGCCAAGCCGGTGCATTCAGTCTATATCATGGGATATCAATCACTTCCATCCTTTGTCCGAAGGGCACTTGCCCATCTCTCTAAGACGTTGTTTCCAGTTCTCCAAAGCCACCGGTGTTCATGGTCTCTCCTTTCGTCCGAAAAAGTCTCCTTCCGTCTCTGCTCTCTCTAAGCTCTGATCCAGTCTCTATCCAAGCCTCTGTTCAAGTCTCTTTTTTCGGGCCTCTCTCCGTCTCCTAAAATATGCCTTTTAAACACCAGAGGCGTGTCCACAACACGCCCCTCATCCCTTCTCATTGGCAGACTACCAAAGTCTCCCCACGATCCGGAGCCTCATTAGTGTCCAATTCGCGTGGAACACACAAATACACTCCCGGCCCGTCTTGAATTTAATGCCGCCACATTTCTCTATTGGCATCTGGATCCTTTTTCCTATCCCACCGCCTTTGTTCCTTAGAGTCATTCTATCGACATCTCCCGAGACGGCAGACTCGTTGATCAGACAGGCTTCGTCTCTTGTTACCCGGTGGGCACTCCTTTATCCATTGTGACTTTCAGTCAGAGTGTCACCGCCGTTTCGAGGTCAAACAATAAACAATGACCTCACGTGCGCTGGTCTCTTAGCCACCTGCTCTGGATCATATAACTTGCCGTGAATACAAGGGTGGGGTACATACCAAGTGATGTCGTTACAAGGGGGAAATAGAGTTGAATGCTATGACTCTAAATATTTATAAACTCATATTTAGTAAACAATATAAAATAACTTATCTATGTTTGAGATACAAACCCAAGCCAGTGGAATTAATGGGTTTTTTAAAACGAAATGCAATAAGAACAGCGTAAAATAGCTCAAAAAACACATGTGTATTCTTGTTGCTTTTTTTTTATTTTTTGAGAATTCCAAGAAGAGTTTTAAATAAGATATCAAAAGAAGAAAGAATCTTAGTGAGTTTGAAACTGAAATTTCAAAAGGCATGATCAAAATAATTTTCTCAGAAATGTTTAAGAAAGAAATTGAAAAAAAAAAAAAAAAAAAAAAAAAAAAAAACAGAAAGACTCCAAACTCAACCAAAGTGCATGCATATATTTCGTACAGTTCATCGACTTTTGAAAGAAAACACATTATCCTCGTAGAGAAATCCCATTTGTAAATGTTATTCTGTGTGTCTTATTGACATATCTCAAACTTTTAATCTGGATACTACGTAGTCTTATATTTATTCAATAAAATAATTTGGTATTGTTTATTAATTTTTGAAGTAGATATGCAAAAATAATCTGCATCAATCAAGTAAATATACTACAAAATATTTCATAAGAAATCAATTAATATTTCTGAATTAATTTAAGGGACATACAAGAGCGCCTGCATGTGTGTGTGTGTGTGTGTGCATGTGAAGAGAAATAATCTTAATAGTTTGATTATGCGTTTCTTTCTTTTACTATATTTAGAAGCATTGTAAAAAATGCTTATAATATTTGAATACAATGTTTTTTTTCAATAGAATTGTTGTTACTTTATGGTAAGAGATAATTCATATCATATTTACCGTATTATCCTGTGAAATACTTGCACTTTTAACACAAAACAGGAGATCAAAATGTACGGCTGCGCGTTATACGTCGGATATAAGCATGAAAGCTGTTTAAATAAAAAAGAAAGATGAGGTGAAAAATTAATAGTATTCTAAATATATCGAGAAATACCGCTAATTTAAAAAAGAAATGACATACTTTATAAACTTAATGGTTGTAGTTCTGTAAGTATACTTTTTTTTCAAAAGCATAGAATAATATTTTAAATAAATGACTTCAAAACATAAACTACTTTCACATGTGCATTTCAGGTTTCTTCGTAAAGAAGTTAGTGGGGCAAATATACCTAAATGTTAAAAAATGCAGCTTGAAAGTATGAGTGCGAGTTACCTATCGTAATTATATTTTATGCCTTTAAGAATTTTCTAAGTATAACAGAATCTAAAGCTTTATAAATTATTCAAAGAAATAAAAATGTTCTACTTTTAATTTAACTAAATTTTGTGCTACTTACTATAAAAAAGTATATTTTTCACGATGATTTTTTAATGCTATCTCTAGTTCCAATTGTAGAATTGTAACGAAATAATTTTTTGATTAGTATATTAAAGGTAAAAACCGTAACATTTGAAATAATGCAGATATCGGAAAAGGGCATTTACAGATTGTGAATTTCTCACATAAAATATATCTGATTTGATGAAGTAATGTACCAATAAATATAGTTCAACTGAATTGCCTCGATTGGAATTACTTCCTAAAGAGAAAATGATTAACACTTTGGTCAACAAATTTATTTTGCTTAATTATTTTACCAAAATATATCCAGAGTTAGAATTTTAAAGTGGATTTCAAATCACGTCTAGATAAATTAATACTTATCATTCCATGCAAAAAATACAACAAAAATTTTTGACAGAAATTACTTCTTTCTGCACCAATTACCAATCGAATTTCTGTTCCAAAGTTTCCAGTATCTTTCTTTACTCTACACAAATCCGTAAAAGTTCCAAAATATACTATTTCCTGGACAATTTCAGAACGATAAGAAATAGTCCTTTTTCGTTCTAAAAGCCTTCAAACGAGGAATAGTATTTCCTTTATTGTGAATTCTGTTACTGTACTTGCACAATAAAATTGGGACTCATGCGATCGGATTGTGGAAGAAAGCAATAGAATATCGCACATTGGAACTCTTTTGTCAACCGCGAAGGACTGGAAGAAAATTTGGTGGGGACTTATTTTTTTTTTTTTTTTTTTTTTTTTTTTGTTTTTTATTTTTTTAGCTTTTTTTTTTCATTTGCCTAAAATTCTTTTTGCAGTGAAGGAAATTTTTCTGTATCTTTGAATTTCTTTTTGTTATAGTTTTACTCTTTTCTATTAACTATAATATTTCAAAAGAAAGAAAGATTAATTCAAAATTTTTCTGCATTATAATATTTATAAAAAAATGTGAATGTATTTGAAATATGTATAATTTCTTTTTTTTTCTTTTCGTTCAGATAAACTCCCTTTCAAGTTCTTAAACAGAAAATTATATTCTTTAAAGGTATCTGACTACGTTCAAAACCGTGATTTAAAAAAAAACATATAAATAATTTTTGTAAAATTTAGTGTCACTTGGATTACAATTCACGTATAAAATTGTCTGAAGAATATTATTAGAATAAAAAATTATTTAAATGTATTAATTAGACAAAAAATTAGCTTTGAATTACCTTTTTTCAAAACATTCTCGTTTCATAAAAAATTATTCTGTAATAATAAATTTTTGCTTATGTAAAGCTAAGATTTCTCCAGAGAGCCTGATACAACAAGGATTTTTTTTTTTTAAAAATTACATTATTTTTCAGAGTTACTACAAATGAAAATAATTATCGGTGTTTTTTTTCTTAAATCTTTAAACTCGTTTGTATTAAAATATGGATAAATCCATTTTTGAGTCATACAATTCAAAAATCCTAGTTCAGGCTCTGTACAGAGCTCTGAGCCATATATAGGCAAAATATTTTTATTATAGAAGCGCTTCCCATAGATGAAGAATACTTTGAAAACAGGTAATTCTATGTTCCTTTTTTGCCAAAATATTGCATTTAAATAATTGTTTTTGTCATAATGTTCTTAAAACCATTTTACTCATGTATTCTAATCTAAATGACACTTAATATCATAAAAAATATTAATTTATACGCTTTCACACAATAACAGTTTCAAAAGTGGTCAGATACCTTAAGTCATTTGCATTAAGGTAATTAATATATGATAAAGTATTTAAGTATTTGAAGAGATTTCTCTTTTTCTGTATAATGTTGGCATTAATTATTTTTTTATGTAGAAGATAATGCCAAAATTGTCTAAAAATGTCGAAGGACCAATATCAATAAAAAATTTTTTTATTTATTTTATCGATAGAGCAATATTTTGGCTTTATAAAATAAATATTACATACAGACCGAGTTGCAATAAATTACATACATTTAGAAAAACCACAAAGAGACATTCAATCTACCAGAAGTGTGAATTTAAATTGCTCAAAATATGTCATGGAGAGTTAGATATATAACTGAAAGTATTATAAATATATTTCTATAATTTTTTTTAAACCTGATATTTATATTACTTTTTAGGGAACGTACTAAAATAATTCTTACTGCATGAATATTTTTGAGTTATGGCCTATTTCAATAATAGCCTCATAAATATGTTTTACATGTTTTATAATACGTATTTGATCAGCTCTAAATTTTTATATTTTAATAAAACATTAAAACTTGAGTAAATTCCATATATATATATATATATATATATA